>CM064503.1:22850843-23077167 GCA_032716605.1 Paralithodes platypus | reverse complement strand
TCCCTCCCTGCCCACCCCAAACCAACTTCCAGAAGCACATCCATACTCATATCTCTCACCGATCCATCCACTCACTCACAGATGTTACGTCCTGGGATATATAAACACTGGGCTCTTTCTATTGGACTAGGTATGCGGCAACAAGCAACAACGGAAAACGCTAGATCCAACCCTTATCTATAAACCCAGGCAACAAACCACCCTAAACCGTCAAGAGTCCTGCCTGGACAACAAGGTATCCTATGACTCGGTTACAGGGTGCACGCACTATAGACTGCTGATAGTCAAGCAGGCTATATAAAAGATCACACAATTAAGTTGACTTTAAAGCTTCAAGGAAAAGATAGATAACGGAATTAAATTGCAGAAACAATTTAATAACAAACTAGAAGAAAGTACATTTAACGTTACGTTAATTAATACAACTAATCACCCCTGCGTGAAAGAAGGTGAAAGCAAACAGTCCTCAAAACATCGTACAGGTAGACAAGATGCGGGTCTCTAAACTGCATGCGGCTACTGTAGGATCTGATGCTTAGCAAAGAAAGTACGTTACGGATTTAGAGAACTCTTAACTCATAAGCAGGAATAAATACTAGTGATAGGCCATACAGTGTATAATGGCATAGGTATAATTAAATAAAGGCAGCAACTCGCAAACATAACCACATACATGTGTGCTTCTCACTCTTAGTCAGGCAAGCCTGCTCGGACAGAGTTTCTAAGCCACACCCTGACTCACAAATGCTCACAAAAAACGGTAAACTGTGGCACAATAACAAGCATACAGAGATGATAAACCCCTAGCTGTTAATCTGCCAGGTGGCAGAGGTCTAGCCGGAAGGATATAGGCTTCGGATACCCGGGCTGAGCCACCTGCTCTAGCCTAGGGACGTTCCCAAGTCTGTGCGCCAAATTACTCTAATTGAAAGGGTGCTCTCTTGAGAGACTCAGATCCCAAGTATCTGACTCTCTCCTGGCGACCCTAAAACAAAAGCAAGACGTGCTAGCGCAGTGCTGAGTGGACTAGGCAAGGGCCCTCACACAACACAACACTAGACACACAGGGACACAGACAAGAAAATGCCCCCAGACTCCCACGGGTATCCTAGTAAAGTCGTGCGGGTCCACGGGACTCGCACCAGCAGACTTTACTTAAAGGATCGCAAAAAGCTTCCCCTCCGGTCTAGCCCCTGCTAACCTGACACAAGAACACACTAGCAAGCATGAGACCACCAAATATGAGACAACAAAAAAACTTCCTAGGTCTCATTAACAATTACATCTCTGCATAAGGCCCAAAATCCTATCTAGTTATCTGAGAGCTCGTCGTTAATACAATGATAGATATAAGGTCTATCAAGGGGATGGGATAATTAAATAGATTGGTGAAGTAGTGGAAAGAAGGTATACAAAGTAAGAGAGAACGTTTCTAAGTGGGGTTGAGAGGGATAGATATCAAGGGGGTCCGAAGGGTACGACAATGAGGTGAGCTCTGAGTCTTGGATCTGTCTGGACCCCGCCCTAGGCATGCAGAATACATCCCAGGCTTGGCAACACTCAACACCGTTGCCTGGTCAAAATCCTCTACCCCGTGCGTGAGTCGAAACTAAGCCTAACGTTGCAATCAAATGCATGTGGCAACGCTTCAGGCTCGTCCCAAGCTGGACTCTCCGCGCGAAGCAACGTCCCCAAGCCGGTCTCTTTCTCCCGCTCGTCTCCTCCCACTCTCACTAGACTTACATCTTATATATTATAATGAAACAATCAACTATCGAGAATAAAATATACTAAGATGCGTTGGTTAAGAATAAGGGCAGCTTCAAGCTGTGAAACAACATAAGAATATCCCAGACATTAGTTACATTGTCGTAGGATATATACTATGGGAAAGCCTACCGGCCGGCTACCACCAGCCGGTTTCTAAACGGCTGGGCAGCCGACGCGCGCGCATGCCCGCACGTGGTTACTATGCAGAAGCGTCACACCTCCCCCAAGATACAAGACCCTTGACTAAGTTCTTCATATCTAACAGAAAGCTTCTCATAGTACCACACACTGTTGCGACACAAGGCACTATATATAAAAATAAAATAAAGACTGTTGCGCTCCACCGAGCAAGTTCAACTAACTCAGCGACAATAAGCGAAAACATTCAACTTAGATACTGCTACAACATCTTATACAAAATTCTACACGTTATAAAAAATAAAGAGTTTTTATAAGGTTTTTGCTTTTTTAATTTGTTTTTTTCAGCTGAACTACAGTGACAGCCTATTTTCCTCCACACTCAACCCTCAATCCTGTGGCAGTCTAACCAACATCATCCACCCTTGAAAGACAATCCGCTATCACGTTATCAGAACCGGCAATATGGCGTATGTCCAGATTATACTCCTGAAGCATGAGTGACCACCTGGTCAGCCTCATATTCCGGTTATGAAACTGATTCAAGAATTTCAGAGGGTGATGATGTACATTTTTCGGTAGAAAAATGTACATCATCACCCTCTGAAATTCTTGAATCAATTATAAACCACTACGACTGTTCCGAAAGCAGAACATATACATCGAAGTACCTGAGCGCCAGCACTATCGCCAGGAGTTCTTTTTCAATTACAGAGTAATTCCTTTGTGCACTATTGAATTTTTTACTGTAAAAACTCACTGGATGTTCGATACCTTCATCATCTGTCTGTAACAAGACAGCCCCAGCCCCTACGCCACTGGCATCAGTCGCCAGCTGAAAAGGTCTGCTGAAGTCCGGGGCCCTGAGTATGGGGTGGGTACATAACAGGTGTTTCACCAAGGAAAACGCCTCTGCACACTCAGGAACCCACCGGAACTTCTTGTCCTTAGATAATAAGTCAGTTAACCCGTACAGCCCCAGCGACGCGCCTGACGCGTCGGCGATGTATGTAACGCACAGCCCCAGAGACGCGCCTGGCGCGTCACCCTAATTGCGCCGACCGTAACCTCAGGTGTAGCCACTCAAGAGGGCTCAGATTTGTATGGGAACTGTGTACGTATCCCACGCAACCGTGCCGATGGTTGAAAACTCTCAAAGTCCACGTGCGTGCGCGTGAGCGCGCAATAACCTGGTTTTTGGGGGTAATTGCCTTCAATTTTTTACTCTTTTAAAATACGTTTTCGGGGGCTCTGTAGGACCATTCTTTAAGCTTTTTGAGCGGTTTTTCGTGGTTTTTCCTTCATTCCTAACCCATTCGCTATTGTTTCTGGAATAAAACCATTTTTTGAAAACCGGCCGGGTTCTGGTGAACAAACATTACAAAACTAGCCGGGGCTGGACGGGTTAAAGGTGCAAGTACAGTCGAATAGCCTTTGATGAAGCGACGATAATAGCCTATCATACCTAGAAACCGCATGATTTGTTTCTTAGTCGTAGGCTGGGGAAACTGATCGATGGCTTTGATCTTTGTCTGTGGAGGGCACACCTGACCCATCCCCATCTCGAATCCCAGGTACAAAACTGTGGCTTTGACAAAATCGCATTTACCCAGGTTTACCACCAAACCTGCTTCATTCAGTTTATTAAAAAGCTGTCCGATGTGAGCACAGTGACTGTTAAAATCATCGTCGTATATTATGACATCATCAAGGTACACCGTACAGTTGGGAATGTCGGCTACAATGTCGTTCATTAATTTCTGAAACGTTGCAGGGGCATTTTTCAGCCCGTATGGCATAACGTGGAAACGATATGTGGCACCGTCCACCACAAACCCACACACCTCTCGCGCTCGCTCAGACAAGGGCACTTGCCAATAACCCTTAACAAGGTCTATCTTAGTGAGGAACTTGGCTTTTCCTATCTTATCCACACTGTCATCCACGCGAGGGAGAGGGTAGGCATTTGTGGGGGTTAAACCATTCAACCTGCGGAAATCTATACAAAACCGCACCTTGCCATCTGGTTTGGGCTGCAGTGTGACTGGGGAAGTCCACCTTACTGCACCCTCAGAAATCAGCCCACGTTTCAGCATATAATCCAGCTCTTCCCTAAGTGCTGGTAATTTAATAGGGGGAACACGGTATGGCACTGATTTAAAGGGCGGGTGGTCCCCAACATCGACATCGTGCACCGCTTGAGTAGTGAGGCCAGGATGCTCCGCGAAAACAGCTGGGTTTGAATCAAGCAAGTGCTGCACAGCTACACGTTGTTGCTCAGGCAGGTGCAATATCAACTCGTGAGCCACTTGTCTAGAATTCCCCGCCCACTGATCCGCGGAAACATGACAATCCCAATTATCCTCCCCCGCAGCTTGACTGTCCCTTCCTCCTTCTCCACCACGATCGCTGCAGATCAACACCGGGACAGTGAGAGGCTCGGAGGGGCGCCTCACATACTCTTTCATCAGATTTACATGGCAAAGTTGGTTCTTTTTCTTACGATCAGGAGTAGCTACTAAATAGTCGAGATCAGAAACCTTCCTTACAACCCGATACGGACCAGAATACTTGGCAGACAAGGGGTGTCCCACCAGAGGCAGTAGTATCAGTACCTCCTGATCTACTTCAAACTCCCTCAGCTTCACCTTCTGGTCGTATCTGTCCTTCATCTGAGCTTGTGAACTCTTAAGGTTCCGACCTGCTACCTCCAGGCTCTTTAGCATTCTCTCACGGCTTTCAACAACATACTTTAGAAGCGAGCATGGCTTTGTGACTCCCTCCCAGATCTCCTTGACTATGTGGAGGGGCCCCCTGACCCTGTGTCCAAAAACCAACTCATTCGGGCTAAATCCCAAGCTCTCCCCAGGTACTTCTCTCGCAGCAAATAAAACGTATGGGAGACCTAGATCCCAGTCCTTCCCATTTTCCATGCAATAACATCGCAACATACTCTTGAGAGTCGAGTGCCACCTTTCCAAAACTCCCTGACTCTCGGGATAGTAGGCAGATGACACCACAGACACTATCCCATGTTGCTGCATGGTCTGCTTAAACAGAGCAGAAGTAAAATTGGATCCCTGATCAGACTGGATCTCCTGAGGGTAGCCATAACGAGAGAAATAGACAAGTAGGTTTTTGACAACAGTCTTAGCCATCCCGTTGCGCATGGGGTAAGCATCTGGATACCGTGTTGCTACATCCATTACAGTTAGTAAAAATTTATTGCCGGCACTAGTGGGGGGCAATGGGCCAACCATATCGATAACTACTTTGCTGAAGGGCGGCCCAATGACAGGGATGGGTTGTAACGGGGCTCTTGGGATGACCTGATTGGGTTTCCCAACAACTTGACAAGTGTGACACTGTGACACCCATGACACGACACTCGCCTTTAACCCAGGCCACCAGAAAAGCTTGCTCAGAGCTGCCTCCGTCTTACGTGCCCCCAGGTGCCCTGCCAAAGGCACATCATGAGCTAATCTCAATAAGCTCTCACGGCACACCCTCGGTACTACTAACTGGTCCACTAATTCTGACCCGCCATCCCACTTTTTCTTGGGATCCTGATGTCTCCGATACAAGATCCCCTCGGACAAGAAAAAATCACCAGGCTGCGCACCCCCATCGCTCTCCAGTTCGACAGCACCATTACCACACACCCTGACTTCAGGATCTTCCATCTGCAAGGAACATATATCAGCAGGTGCGAGATTATCCAAGTTCATCTTAAATAATTTATTTCCACCTCCAATGTCCCGCTGAGCCATCCTTTCCTCACGCTGCGCATAACGATGCTGTCGCAGAGTCTCTTCCTGCCCTGCACCTGCACTAGCGGTGACAGGCCCCGGGGCCTCTCCAGACTCTAACATAGGTGCCAATAATGAATCACCAAGAAACACTGCCGGCTCAAAACTCTCCAATTGACCAACACTTCCCGTTTTCTTGTGACCTTTCCTCCGCGGTATGATAGACTGAGGTGGTGGCTGCAAGGCTCCGGATGTCTGAGAACGCGTCACAACACACGCCATGGTTTGTATGCTACACTTCTCAACCCACTCCTGTTCCTCCCTACTAACGTCGGCCGCCTTCTCGGCAACGACCAAGGGTGAAACCTTAGAAGCAGGCACCGCAAAGTCGTTGCCGAGGAGGAGGTCGACGCCCCCAACAGGCAAGTTCTCTACAATTCCTACATCCAGCTCCTTCGCCACACCACCCACCTCCAGCTCCATCCGCACCAGCGGGTAGGACTTCGTAGCATTGATCCCCTGAACTACCACCACCCGAGCAGCGTTAATCGGTCTACCAGTAAAGTTCTTTAACCCTCCAGCCCCGGCTATGTATTATATATATATTCCTCGAAACCCGGGTGTTTTGGCCGAAAAACGTCTAGGCTAGGCTACCGTATATTCGTTAATCAGACTGCTTCCCACATTCCCGCTCATCCCCAAGCGTAGCTGTGTTATTTACCTGTAGAATGGCATTAAGTAGAGCTCTCTAAGTCAACTGGTTGAGCTCCTTCATTGGAGATAACTTTATGGCCAAAACAGCCACTTTACACCACTTTTCGATACTTAACAACAACATACAGGCACACACGAACAAGCGACGCTCTCCTTCTTGTGGCCGGAGATGCGGGGCGTCGGTCCAGCCGGCTGTTGTTTACATGCGTCGGACCGACGCCTCGCAGACGAAGCTCACAGGCTTTCAACCACTGGGCGTTCAAGAGGCCTTCCGGGAACCTGTTATATGCTTTTTTATGGGCGTTCAAGAGGCCTTCCGTGGTGAGAGGGTTAACAAGGTCTGAGAAGCCCCCGTATCACGCAATAGCTTAACTTCTCGCCTTTCGCCAGCCCACCTCACAAAACCATGCCCTCTATGACCCCCAAAGATGTCGCGGACAGGGTTCGAGCCTTCCGGACTCTTGAACACAGGCTGTGTCCCACCCTCTGACGAACTACCCTTGGCAAACTCAGAAGATATAGGCGACACCCCTATGCTGCGGGCCAATGACACAACCTTGTTTGGTGACTTGTTCGGACAAGCATTTGCAAAGTGACCCTCCTTGTGACATGCAAAGCACTCTTTACTCTTTGGTTTCCCTTGGGTGTGGGAGTACCATTAGACTTCTTATACGGGACGGTATTTGGTTTATGTTCAGTTTTATTGTCAGTGCTAGATGGTTTTGTGTATTTATGTGTATCAAATCTTGGGAGGGGGAGGGGTACGATCCTTTGCACCCGACTCACTCCTAGCTGCTGCTTCGCACCCTCGAATTAATGACAGTCGGCGGTCAGCCATTTCTGCTGCCTCCTGGAGAGTTCTAGGATTTTTTCCTTTATATTTAATGTTAAGTCCCCGCCTGTGCACTTAAAGAACTGCTCCAAGAGAACCAGCTCACTCAACTCCTCAAAAGTAGCTGCCCTCTCAGAACGCAGCCAATGTCGTAGTGCATCAGACAAGTCCGGGCGTGTTCTAGGAAGGTACTATCCTTGCCCTTAGTAACACCCCGAAACTTCAAGCGGTAAGTTTCTGGTTGTAACTCATAGGCCCGTAGCACAGCCTTCTTTAGCTCATCATAAACTACACAGGACTCTAAAGGTAGTGCATCATACGCTTTTAGCCCCTTTCCTAGGAGTCTTGATGAAACTAATGCTGCCCACTTTTAATGAGGCCACTGGTGTTCCTGACACTTCTTCTCAAATCGCATAAAAAACTCAGCCACACATAACTCATCGAACACAGGAACCAGTTTAAGCAGGTGCGACAATGATTGGTCCCGATGTCTGTTACCTCCCCCAATATTTCGCCCTGTTACTTCCACTCGAGATCTCTCCAGCTCCCTGTCAGCCCAATACCTAGTAGACTCTGCCTGCAGTTCAGCCTCTCGTATAGCTGTTCTCTCTGCAGCCTCAGCCTGAGCTCTAGCAGCCTCAACCTGAGCTCTAGCAACCTCAACCTTGGCCATCTCAAGCCGAAACAACAAATCTGGAGTCAACCCTTGAGGAGGGGAAGGTGCATTTAATGGAGAGGGTCCCTGTGATTGAATTCCACGCTGCCATTGACCATCAACTTGGGGGTATGTACTAAATTCAGGCATCCTGACGTTTGATATGGGGGTAGAGTGGAGGGGGGGCTGGGGACCGGGGCCCCCAGTCGCCTCTCCACCCAGGTCTCTCCCTTCTAAACCCAATATCAAAATCCTCAGCTGATCTTTCCTCATGCCACTTAAACCCTGGTGACCCTGAAGACCTGCCACACACTTTAAGCCATACTTATTCAGCTTCAACACCCTGGCAGCGGTAAGGGGCACCTCTAAAAATCTTCTAGCACCCTCCTCGCTATCGACTAGCCACTCCACAGGTCTTTCTCCCTCCGAGCCCGTATCGTGACCTGACCCATCACTGTGTTCTGATGTATTAGACATGTTTGTGTACTGCAGTAATTATCACGGTTATAGAATGTGCCTTATCTCCTATGCAAGTATGTATATACTAATGTTATACCCTCCAGCCCCGGCTATGTATTATATATATATTCCTCGAAACCCGGGTGTTTTGGCCGAAAAACGTCTAGGCTAGGCTACCGTATATGTGTTAATCTGACTGCTTCCCGCATTCCCGCGCATCCCCAAGCGTAGCTGTGTTATTTACCTGTAGAATGGCATTAAGTAGAGCTCTCTAAGTCAACTGGTTGAGTTGTGATGATGATTTCATTGGAGATAACTTTATGGCCAAAACAGCCACTTTACACTACTTTTCGATACTTAACAACAACATACAGGCACACACGAACAAGCGACGCTCTCCTTCTTGTGGCCGGAGATGCGGGGCGTCGGTCCAGCCGGCTGTTGTTTACATGCGTCGGACCGACGCCTCGCACACGAAGCTCACAGGCTTTCAACCACTGGGCGTTCAAGAGCCCTTCCGGGCAGCTGTTATATGCTTTTTTATGGGCGTTCAAGAGCCCTTCCGTGGTGAGGGGGTTAAAGTCTTTAATGTGTTATATTGGTTGCTCCAAAAAAAAACTATATGTCCACTGTATTCCTCTAATCATAAGGAATCTCAAAACAAATGACCACTATATTCCTCTGTTCAGTAAATCCTATGCAAGGTCGCCATTTGTTACGTCCTGGGATATATAAACACTTGGCTCTTTCTATTGGACTAGGTATGCGGCAACAAGCAACAACGGAAAACGCTAGATCCAACCCTTATCTATAAACCCAGGCAACAAACCACCCTAAACCGTCAAGAGTCCTGCCTGGACAACAAGGTATCCTATGACTCGGTTACAGGGTGCACGCACTATAGACTGCTGATAGTCAAGCAGGCTATATAAAAGATCACACAATTAAGTTGACTTAAAGCTTCAAGGAAAAGATAGATAACGGAATTAAATTGCAGAAACAATTTAATAACAAACTAGAAGAAAGTACATATAACGTTACGTTAATTAATACAACTAATCACCCCTGCGTGAAAGAAGGTGAAAGCAAACAGTCCTCAAAACATCGTACAGGTAGACAAGATGCGGGTCTCTAAACTGCATGCGGCTACTGTAGGATCTGATGCTTAGCAAAGAAAGTACGTTACGGATTTAGAGAACTCTTAACTCATAAGCAGGAATAAATACTAGTGATAGGCCATACAGTATATAATGGCATAGGTATAATTAAAATAAGGCAGCAACTCGCAACATAACCACATATAGGTGTGCTTCTCACTCTTAGTCAGGCAAGCCTGCTCGGACAGAGTCTCTAAGCCACACCCCGACTCACAATGCTCACAAAAACGGTAAACTGTGGCACAATAACAAGCATACAGAGATGATAAACCCCTAGCTGTTAATCTGCCAGGTGGCAGAGGTCTAGCCGGAAGGATATAGGCTTCGGATACCCGGGCTGAGCCACCTGCTCTAGCCTAGGGACGTTCCCAAGTCTGTGCGCCAAATTACTCTAATTGAAAGGGTGCTCTCTTGAGAGACTCAGATCCCAAGTATCTGACTCTCTCCTGGCGACCCTAAAACAAAAGCAAGACGTGCTAGTGCAGTGCTGAGTGGACTAGGCAAGGGCCCTCACACAACACAACACTAGACACACAGGGACACAGACAAGAAAATGCCCCCAGACTCCCACGGGTATCCTAGTAAAGTCGTGCGGGTCCACGGGACTCGCACCAGCAGACTTTACTTAAAGGATCGCAAAAAGCCTCCCCTCCGGTCTAGCCCCTGCTAACCTGACACAAGAACACACTAGCAAGCGTGAAACCACCAAATATGAGACAACAAAAAAGCTTCCTAGGTCTCATTAACAATTACATCTCTGCATAAGGCCCAAAATCCTATCTAGTTATCTGAGAGCTCGTCATTAATACAATGATAGATATAAGGTCTATCAAGGGGATGGGATAATTAAATAGATTGGTGAAGTAGTGGAAAGAAGGTATACAAAGTAAGAGAGAACGTTTCTAAGTGGGGTTGAGAGGGATAGATATCAAGGGGGTCCGAAGGGTACGACAATGAGGTGAGCTCTGAGTCTTGGATCTGTCTGGACCCCACCCTAGGCATGCAGAATACATCCCAGGCTTGGCAACACTCAACACCGTTGCCTGGTCAAAATCCTCTACCCTGTGCGTGAGTCGAAACTAAGCCTAACGTTGCAATCAAATGCATGTGGCAACGCTTCAGGCTCGTCCCAAGCTGGACTCTCCGCGCGAAGCAACGTCCCCAAGCCGGTCTCTCTCTCCCGCTCGTCTCCTCCCACTCTCACTAGACTTACATCTTATATATTATAATGAAACAATCAACTATCGAGAATAAAATATACTAAGATGCGTTGGTTAAGAATAAGGGCAGCTACAAGCTGTGAAACAACATAAGAATATCCCAGACATTAGTTACATTGTCGTAGGATATATACTAAGGGAAAGCCTACTGGCCGGCTACCACCAGCCGGTTTCTAAACGGCTGGGCAGCCGACGCGCTCGCATGCCCGCACGTGGTTACTATGCAGAAGTGTCACACAGACAACACGCAGCTGCATGCACGACCTCCCGAAATCCATCCTTCCGAATCCTCCCTTCCTCGCGAGGACAGAGTCCACCTGGCCAGGCTGAGATGCGGACACCATCCAGCTCTCCTGAGCTATCAGAAGAGACTGGATGACTCCGTTGTCGACGCCTGCCCGGGATGTAACACAGCACCCCATACCATTAAACACATCATAGAAGACTGCATTTCACACAACCACTTACGCCAACAACACAATCTACACTCAATGAGAGCTCTGTGGGAAAGCCCGATCGTGGCCATGGCCCTTCTCAGGGACTCGGGGCTGTTCGTCCAGGCAGCTTAGGGAACAACAACAACAACAACTGTAATGAGTTATGCATATAAGAAAAAGGAGAGCCCAAATTTCAATATGACTGCATTAGACTTTGAAAAAAGTTGTTTGATAATATAAAAATTCATCGTTCTTTGGCGTTCAACCCATCACAATTGTGTTATATGCTGAGCAATAAAAAATGTGTATACGAAATAAGATTATTTTTCACTTGCTTTCCACCGGAGTCATCGGAATTTGTGTAGCATAAAGATTTTTTTTTTATATAGGCCTACCGTAATATAATCGTAAACCTTATTCTTGTAATTTTGAGTACGGCTACTGAACCCAAATGTTCATTGATGAAAAATGTTCACCCGCAATAATTGCATCTACTGCAATATATTATATTTCAATAGATAGAGGAAAAGTTAATCCAGAATGTCACCATAGAAAACCCCACAAAACTTTGAAAGATGATGGAAGAAATTTATTCCAACTACAAAATTCCATAATTTTTCCAACTAGGCTACATGGCATTTATTCAAAATTTGGAGTGACGGCACTAGGTTTTTACATGTGAAGTAAGAAGTATTTTCATGCTCTTTCCAAAAGTGTCATCAGAGTTTGTTTACTATCAGTATTTTTTTGTATATGCATATAATAAAAAAGGTACACCTGGGCAGAAAATGGCTTATATTATATTTGTTTTATTGTTTTGTTATGTAGTTTATAGATGTGTCTTATACTGTACTTATACGTACAGTATAGCTTATTTTATGAGAAAGATATGAAACAACAACAAATTTCATAGGCCTAAGTTTTTTTTTCTATGAATATTTATATATATGCATATACTGTATGTATATACAATATAATATATATATATATATATATATATATATATATATATATATATACAGTATATATATATACTGTATATATATATATATATATGCTGTATATTATATATATAAATATACAGTATATATATATATATACCGGTATATACAGTACAGTGGAGCACCCATCTTCGCTACACCGGTCTTCGTTGATTCAATTCTCGCACCACGCACCAAATATTCTCCATTTCAATTCTCGCGCCAAAAGCCTCAATTCTTGCATCAAAATCCCAGCCGAAACCCGAAAAAATAGCAAAAATAACGAAAAAGTCGACATAAAACTAGAAAACAAACAAAAACAATAATTTTGTTTTAACATAACGAAAGAATCTGCCAGTAGCTTGCTGTTTAGAGACGAAATCCGAGTGAATCCGAGATCCGATCGTCAAATGCGCAAGATGCCGCCATCTTTGTATGACGTCATCACTAAGCAGACGCTTGCAGTTTAGCTAGTATCTGTGTTGACAAAACAACCGTTTGCAAGCCTTTTTGTGCTTGAATCCCTTATCTCTCGCGTTTATTATAACCTCTAGTACATCTAGTGATAGGGATGGTTGGCCTGGTGGTAGCAATGAAGGAATTTCATGCTCAAAACACAGAGCAAAGACCAGTCCATGTCGGACGAAAGCGATTGAAATGCCAAGCCTAGACGATGTTAGCCTAGGCTAGGCTAAATATGACAATGATTTATAATAATATCTGTGTGGTAAGTAATCTTCTCATAATACGTATTTATAAGTCTTTTCCTCATAATATGTATTTATTGGATGTATTTGGGGCGAAATGGGTACTTGAGGGGTGGCTGGACGAATTTAGAACCTAGGCCTAGGCTAGGCCTAAAAAATTTAGCATGATAGAAACAATGCCCCAATCTACAGTATTTATGGTTAGGACTGTCATTTAGCCATGTCTACATTATTATTTACAATGCATAAGATTTAGGCCTAGGCTACTTGATGTAGGCCTAGCCTAGACAAAAAACATGTTTTCATAGCCTAACACTGGGAAAAAGTGCAGTAATTGTTTAGATATTGGGCCTTTTTTTCTATATTAAAAACTTATTCTATGGTGTATTATATGATACAGTATAATGCATAAAATTTAATTTGTGTACAATAAAACATGTTTTCATAGGCAAAAAATAGAAAAAGACGCAAATTTTGGCATGAGCACGGAACCGATTGAATTTTCCCCATAAGAACAGTGCCCCGATCTTGGCTGTTTCAATCCTAGCTCTATTTCTGTGGAACCGATTAGCAGCTAGGATGGGGGCTCCACTGTATATATATATATATATATATATATACAGTATATATACAGTACAGTAAACCCTCGCTATCTCGGACTAATTGGGGGGAGACCCAGTCCGAGATGACCGAAAATCCGAGATGTCCGAAGTCCGACTTATGTCCGACTTAAGAGAGGAAAATGTCCGAATTGGAAGAGGGAGTCCGAGCCACCAGAGAAAACGGAGACTTCCCATCACTAACAATGTTGATTCAAGATAAATTACAGTACCTGTACAGTATCCAGCAGACATATATTATAAATATCACTTTCCTTTTCCATTTCACTGTCCTTCTCCACCTCGCCTTAGATCTCGGAATTTGCCCTTAGATCTCGGAATTTTCCGAGATATATGACACCTGTCCGACAGACCATGTGGGCCCTCGGAGTTTTCCCCTTACATCTCGGAATTTTCCGAGATATACGGCGAACTTTCCGAGAGGACGATGCCAGTCCGAGTAGTCCGGGTTTCCGACTTCTAGAGGTCCGAGATAGCGAGGGTTTACTGTATATATATATATATATATATAAAATATATATAAAATATATATACAGTATATGCATTTATATATATCTATCTATCTATCTATTGCCTGACGCCGCGATCCCCGAAGGGGTGGCCACGAACGAACCGCCCCCATGCACCTCTGTCCCCAGTCAGTCGACGCCCCTCCCCCCAACCAGCACCGCCTTCGTTCATGTAGTTCCTCACTCCATCCTTCCACCTCATATTCGGTCTACACACTGCCCAGATTTGTGTTGAGTAAAGATGGGACTATGGATGAAGAGGTGCGGGAGAGGGTACAACAGGGGAAGAGGGTTGTAGGAACGCTAAAAGCAGTAACAAGAAATAGGGTGGTCAGTATGGAAGTGAAGAAGTCCTTGCATGACAGTGTGGTAATCCCGACACTGACTTACGGAAGCGAAGCATGGACGTTGGTTGAGAGACTCAGACCAAGAGTGAGAGCAGTGGAAATGAATTACTTAAGGAGTGCGTGCGGAGTTACATGGAGGGAGAGACAGACTAATGAGGAAGTAAGAAGGAGGTGTGGTGTGGAGGTAGATGTGCTGGAAAGTGTGAAAAGGAACAACTTGAGATGGTTCGGCCATATGGAACGTATGGAAAGCGAGAGAATGACTAAGAGGGTGTATGAGAGCGAGGTGGAGGGACAGAGGGGGAGAGGTAGACCGAATATGAGGTGGAAGGATGGAGTGAGGAAGTACATGAACGAAGGTGGTGCTGGTTGGGGGGAGGGGCGTCGACTGACTGGGGACAGAGGTGCATGGGGGCGGTTCGTTCGTGGCCACCCCTTCGGGGATCACGGCGTCAGGCAATAGATAGATAGATAGATAGACTGCCCAGATACTTAAAAGAGTTGACGATCTCCATAGCCTGACCGTTCAGCTTCACCTCACACTCTGTGACTTCACCCCTTTCGAAGACCATAACCTTGCTCTTCCCCGTATTTACCTTCAAATTCCGTTTTTCGCACACTGTTCCAAACTCATTTACCAGACCCTGCAACTCCCATTCATTATCACTCATCAGAACTGTATCATCCGCAAACAGCAGTATAGGTAGCTTCCACTCAATTCCCTCCCTTTTCAGCGATACACCAACATCCACTGCTCTTGATAGTATTTCTTTCATAACTCCATCCATATATACAGTAAACAACCACGGGGACATCACACACCCCTGTTTCAAACCAACATTCAGGTCAAAGAACTCGCTCTGCTCACTCTCCACACGTACTGCCGCCTTTGCACCCTCATACATGCTCTTCACTGCTTTCAGCAACTTGCCCTCTACTCCGTATATTCTAAGTACTTTCCACAAACCTTCTCTATCCACTCTGTCATAGGCCTTCTCCAAGTCCATAAAGGCAACATACACCTTTTGTTTCTTCTCCAGATACTTCTCCACAACACAATTCAGGGTAAAAATCTGATCTACACATCCTCTTCCCTTCCTAAAACCTCCCTGCTCGTCGCCTATCCATTTCTCCGTTCTCACTCTCACTCTCTCAATCACTACCCTACTGTATACCTTCCCTACTACGCTTAGAAGACATATTCCTCGGTGGTTACCACACACTCCTCTTTCCCCTTTGCCCTTATATAGGGGGACTATTATGCCAGTCTTCCAGTCATCGGGTGCACTCCCCTTCTCCCATGCTAGTTTGCACATTTTCCATACCCATTCTATCACTATCTCACCACCATACCTCAACATTTCCCCACACACTCCATCTGTTCCTGGTGCTTTCCCCAACTTCACTCTTTTCATGGCTTCCCACACTTCTGACCTCCTGATCCCCACCTCCTCCTCCACTACTTCTCTCTTCTTCTCCCTCCCATACCATATCCAGCTATGTTTGCTGGCTCTTCATTCCTTTCATTTAGCAACTCACTGAAGTACTCCCTCCATCTTTCGACTCTCTCTTGCTTCTCGGCTAGCATTCTCCCATTCTTATCTTTCACACCCTTACTGTTTCCCTTGCTACCTTCCCTAACTTTCTTGACTTCTTTCCAGAACAGTTTCTTACTCTCCCTCCATTTTACACTCAGATTCCTTCCAAATTCCTCATCTACTCTTCTCTTACTTTCCTTCACTACTCTCTTCACCACCCTCTTACTCTCCACGTACCTCGCTCGTTTCTGTCTCTCGGAATCTTCATTCCCTCTACTACCCAACCACTCTCTATATGCTTTCTTCTTTTCTTCCACAGCTATTCTTACCTCTTTTGTCCACCATGCTGTACCTTTCACTCCCCTCCCTCTTCTCCTCACTCCACACACCTCCTCACATGCTGCACAGATCTCATCCTTAAACACCTTGCTCATCTCCTCCACTTCCTCCATAACTTCCAGGTCGAACCCACCTAGTCGTCTTTCCACTGCTCTCCTGTACTCCTCCCTGACTTCCTCCTCCTGCAACCTCTCCACCCTCCTCACCATTCCACCCTCCTCTCGCCTCCCTCCCGCTCTCCTCACCCACTTCTTTTGTATCCTAACCTTAGCTACCACTACATAATGATCAGACAGACCCCCTCCAATACCCCTATACACCCTAGCATCCATCACAGATTTCTTCATTCGTTCATCCACACATACATAATCAATCAATGACTTTCGTTCCACCACTGTCTTATCCTTCATCGTCAACATCCGTTTCCACGTGTACCTGTGAATCATTCTGTGTCGGAAGAACATTCATCAAATACGAGTAATACTCTTGTATGCAGTTTCAAAATTCAAATTCTTTACAAAAACGCTATTACAGTATTACGATGCCCAACTATATTTATGAAAAATAATCACTTGAATACCGTACAACACTTTCATAATGTAATATACATTCACATACCAGTCCCAGGATGGTGCCAGGACACATGAATCGGTCATCTTTAAAAGGCGTGGCAGACAAACCACTTGATTCGTGGTTCTGCGTATCATGGGGTTCATAATTGAAGAATATATACATAGTTTATCATTAAGATTGTCCTGAAATATTTCCTCAACTGTTTAGGTAACGTGCTGTTGATAGTGGTGGGTAGCCTGGTGGACGACTACTGCCTGGGTGGGTCATCCTCTCGGTGTTCCCTAGCGCTGCCACTCTCACCTGTCAACTATCAACAGTTTGTCTTTATCATCGAGACTGCTGTGGCTGTGCCCTTCATAATCAAGCATATTGGTCAGTACTGTATACACCTAGTTCTTTTATTTATAAGTTATTATTTTACTTAAGTGTTGTTTCCACATAGCGATTTTGATTAGTTTTGTCTTTTTACTGTGCTCGTATAAGTTTTGGTTTGTTTATTTTGTAAGTTTTACATTATAAAGGGGGTCACCGGCTTTTTTTTTTTATCTTTCACTCCTTTTCCCTGGCTTGTATTCATTCGGCCCCATTCAGCTAACTGTTTAAGACGTTTATCCCCATCCAGGTGTCGATTATTTCCTGGCGAGCGATAGCGAGCCAGCATTGTATGGAGAAATCCGGCTTCGCCGGAGAAATATTTCTATCGAAAAATGTACAAATTTAGCTTGCTGTCAAAACAAAAATATATATATGCTGGGTCGCTACCGCTCGCCAGGAAAATATTAACACCTGGATGGGGGTAAACGTCTTAAAACAGTAGGCTGAATGGGGCCGAATGGATACAAGCCAAAGAGAGAGGGAAAGAAAGGAGAACAAAAGCAAGGTAGGCTCCCTTAAGTTAAGGTTAGGATAGGTTAGATAAGAATATGAAAGTTAGGTTAGTGTAGTGTTAGTATGGATTAAGGTAAGTTATGTTGTGTGTGGGATAATTGGATGGGTCATGATCTCGGTGTTCACTGTTGCTGCTTCTCACCCTTCAATAATTAGCTGTTTGTTTTTATCATCGAAGCTACTGTGACTGTGCCCTTCTTTATCAAGTATATTACCCAAGGAATTTTTTTTTTTTTTTTTGTATCTTTAGGTTCTTTGCTACGAGAGGTATTTCCTAACTGAATAATATCGTTCAAATTTAACCTAAAGCCCGAAGCTAAAATTGAAAGATCTCGTCGTACTATAATGGATGATAAATCTACTGTATATTTAAATACTACTACTACTACATACATACATACATACATACATACATACATACATCAAATTGTATTGATAAATTTTTCCTCACACCCATGTATTCACACACACACGGTGACATTGTTGCTTGAGGTTGTTGCGGTGATAAACATCGAGCAAAGTAACATAGAAGGATGCAGTTTTCCCCATTCTCAAGCTGAATAAAGATATGTGTTCATGATATTTAATTTAATAATCTACTAATAGTCTTTACGGAGATACATGTGTAAACAAGGCGTAGCATGCCAAATATCCCTGGGTAGAGTGATTGGTGCGTGATTTAAATCTCCGAAACCTGGGAGTTAATATAATAGACTTATCATATTTCCCATTAATTATTGAGAAATAAGGAATTTAATTAACCATCATCTGAAATAAAACTGGCTATAGCTATACATTTTGTTGCAGTGGATGTGGTGAGGTTCAACACGGCAGGGTCGCCCCCGGACTCCCTGGCTCATGACCTGGCTCTCCGACTCTCCAGTCCAGACTCATATGTTGGTGTCAGGTTAGTACACTTACTCTCTTGTACAATCTCTCACTCTCTATATATTACTTTATTGCTTATTACTCACATTCTCTCTCTATTATGCTCTATGGTTATTATGATTGAAATGTTAAGTGGACTGTAAGAAGAAGTTAACCGTACAATAAGTGCTTGTCTGATCGTTGTAAGATAGTCGATAGTGAAGAAAGAAGTTAAGCAGGGAGACAAGATGGCGATTGAAAGTACAGTGACAAAGAAAAGGGATTAATGGATAGATAGACAATATTTTAGTAAGGGGGCCACTTAGCTGTTAAAGAAGAGGCATGATGATGAAAGATAGATAAGTTGATGGAGATGGACGATAGATATAACAATTATAACACAGCCGAATATGTGAAGAAAATACAAAGTGATGACTGATGAGAGGTGTGAGAGAGTCGGGAGCCTGCCTGGTAGGGGATTCAGAGAGCGAGTGAGTCTCCCTTCTCAATTTGCGGGAGCCTCACTTCTTCATGCATGTGTGTATTGATTTAGAATTAATTACCCCCTGATAATACCTCAATTCATAGGGATAGTATTATATAGAATTAATATTCTTGCTAATTATACCGAGTCTTAATATTTCTATTCTTAACCCTATGAACTTAATACTTCACTTGAACGCTACCGCATGTACTGATGAGTAGAGAGTATGGACACACACTCATTTATATATTTCTGTATTGCCATGACTCACTCTCTCTCTCTTTTATATATTTCTGTATTGCCATTACTTTTAAATATTTATAATATGAAGACTGGTAGGTTTTATTCTCGGTATGTATTTCTTGTTTTTGTCCATATTACTGATGCATTATGTGTATACATTTCCATTTATATGCTTGAACTTTCTCTTATTTTTGTTGGTCTAATACCCTATATACTGTATGTGTTTTTTAGGCAGATCCTCGGCTGACGTGTTATTCACTTGGATAACTTGGGAGGTAAACTACCAGCAATTGATCGTATGGAGATTTCTTTTATGGCAGCGATTGTATTAAAACTGTCAAGGAATATATATATTTTCTTAAATGTTATGTATGTATGGATGTACTGTACCGGTATGTATTATCATGTATTGTACTTTCTTTTCTATTTATTGTATGATACTGTACTAAGATTGTTCTTCGATTCTTTATTTTTTTCTGTTTTATATATATGCTGTGTACCATTTATAATAGGTTATTTCAAATATATTTTTGAAACTGAACGTAATTCTGTGTCCATTTATTGTGTATGCAGGTATAGCCTATGTTTAATTATAATGTACTTTACTCAGTGGTCAGTTAGTTCAACCTCCAGTTAACTCAACTCCTTGCAAAATTATGGTTAGGTTAGGCTAGATTAAGTTCAGATTGAATGGATTAGGTTAGGTTTGGTTAGATTACCAGTATTGGAAGTTAAGTTATATGGATTAGGTAAGTTTAGGCCAGGTTATGAGGAGGATTTGAATTGTGTGACATGAAACCACTGTATGCATAAAGTAATTTGTTTTTGTCTTCTCTCTACCGTTTAATCAGAGGGCCGAGTGACCTGGAGATGGTATTGGAGCGACAGGCGGACCTCCTACAAGTACTGAGGCACCGCAACTCAGTACTGACACAGCAGGTCTACACGCTCACCACACAGCTTCACCACACTGCACCCACCGACACTTAGACCACAACGACCGGTGGATCTCGAACAGTATGGTGTGCAGTGGATTTTGGAGACGGATTAGGATTTTGAACATCTTTATCGATTACCAACGGTTTGGCTTTACGTAAGTCATCAGAGCGTTATAGAAGCACCTAGATGACCTAGGAAATATTTTTATACGTTGGTAATCAATAAAGATGTTCGCTACCTCCCTGGCAATAATTTTCCCCCTGAGGTCAGGATTTTGGGAATGCAGATGCTAGAGGCCACAGATTAAAATGATTGGACATAAATCCCAAGTCCATGCCTGGTGGTGAGTCGCAGCCAACAGTGTATCAGGACACTCCAGGGGATTGCCTCCAGTCTCTTTGTTTTAGTAATGGATGAGGAGAGTTGGGGTTATTATACCTTAACATCTTGTCGTCCCAGTTTTGGTTTGTTTATTTTGCAAGTTTTACATTATAATATCTACCCTAGAGTATTGTTTTACATCTTCTGTCATTTAGCAGGAGTTTCGCAGGAGGAAGCAATGCGTCGGAGATGATGAAGATGAAGCGATCTTCACCAATACCTACATTAACAAATATCACACTCACACACTATAATGATTTATTATTTCTCCCATTGAGAAAAATCATATTGGTATTTTTCTATCTATCTATTTTTATTTTATTTAAAAGTGATTACTGTTCTTTTCTACTTTATTGTTGATTCAGTTGAACATATGGCCTCCTGTTGCAGAAATTCAAGATGATAGCCACTTAAGTTTATGTTTTGGTTGTTGCTATGATTTGGAAAGTAGTAATATATGAACAAATATGTATTCATTTGGAAGGTTACAAAATAGGTAGGCCTATGTTTATACATTTTTTTAGGAGGTTGTAATGAATTATAAGTTATTCACGAGGTAACAAAGGTAAGAAAGCTTTTAATTAATAACCGTTTAACAGGATTAATACTATAGTACTGTATATGAATCAAGAAGAAGACATTATTATTAAGAGTGCAACATCAGACACAAAGGTACAGTACTTAGAATTATTATTTTTTGGTATTCTTTGGTATTTTTTGGTATAAGTGGTAATAAACAGGAATGAATGGAGAATGGTTGTGAATAGTTGAGTGAACACATGGTCATTTGGGGGAAGGGGTCGGGCACAAGTTGGACTAGATAATAGTCCATCAGGCGCCTGGCCCGGGGAGACGATTAATATGAAGGGTGCGCCTGGAAGTGTGGTGGGCGGGCTTGTGACTTTGGCTCCGCTACATGTCTGCCTGCCGAGATCGGAGACTCTCCGGGTGGTCGGGGGCCGGGGGAGTGCTGGAGCAACCTTAGTGACCCTGGTCTCTGGGTATTCTCCTGGGTGACCTAGATGTGTGTGAATTTTGTGTTTTGTCTGTGTTTGTTTGCTGTTTTGTCTTGTGTTTTGTGTTTTCCTGTTTTTGCTCTGTCTTGAGTCGGCCACCCCCAAGAAAATACAAAAAAACAAAACAAATAATAATAATAAAATAGAGGAAAATTAAAAAAAAATAGTCCGATCCCAGGTCATCCTCGGTCCACCCCTTGGTGCAGCTCCCTCCACAATTACAGACCTGCATCTTTTCACCCAATTTTGTTCATTCTCTCCACATGCCTATATACCTTCCCAGTCTATTTGTACACATCTTGCTAATACTCTTTATACCTAAGCGTCTCCTTAGCTCATCATTTGTTATTCTATCCTGCAGTTTGGACATATTGAGCAAATGGTAGATGAAAGGCTTACAAAGAGAATAAATGAGTCAGAAACAAGAGGAGGTAGATGGAAACGAAGACCTTGGATGAGATGGAGAGATGGTGTAATAAAAGCGTTGGAAGGTAGAGAGATGACTGAAGAACAGGCAAGAGGAGTGGTAATGAATAGGATTGAATGGAGAATGCTTGTGAATAGATTAGTGATAACGTGGTCGTAGGGAAAGGGGGTCGGGCGCCAGTTGGACTAGATAATAGTTTATCAGGCGCCTGGTCCGGGGAGCCAGTCTATGTTGTGAAAGGCCATGGAAGTAAGCAACTGAATGCCAAAGTTGGTAGCACAATGTACCATACTATGTATCTTATCTATTGATCCATCTATCAGATTGCTCTTCCTCTATCTGAACATGTTGCACACCACCATCTCTGTGGCAACACAGTGCTCCAGTATGTACAGTACTTACATCCAAGTTCCTACGGCCGAACCCTGTCCCCCCGTGCACACCCTCATATCCGTCAACATATTCCTCAACATGGCTGTTCAAGTCCCCTTCCACAATTACTACCTCTCCATCTTTGTAACCAGCAACCACACCTTGAATCTCATCCCAAACCTCTTCTTTTACCGTTCTACCTAAACCTACTTGGTGGCTTGGTATGTAGTGCTGCTGTCTCTGATCTTGGGAAGGTCATACTGAAATGAGTTTGAATCCGTTAACTGCTATTAGTTTCTGAAGTTGGCGGTTACAAAATTAAAAGAGTCCTCCCAACTTGCTGAAATATTAGTGGTATGGTACGAGAGCGAGGTGGAAGGACAGAGAGGCAGAGGTAAACCGAAAGAGGTGGAAGGATGGAGTGAGGAAGTATATGGATGAAGGCAGTGCTGGTTGGGAGGAGGGGCGTCGACTAACGGGACAGAGGTGCATGGGGGCGGTTCATTCATGGCCACCCCTTCGGGGATCACGGCGTCAGGCAATAGATAGATAGGTAACATAATATAATATACAGATGGCAAATAGCCACTGTAACCAAAGTGCAAATTACCTATAAACTTACAAGAGTTAACTTACTTTAACCCTCTCACCACGGAAGGGCTCTTGAACGCCCATAAAATAGCATATAACAGGTACCCGGATGGTCTCTTGAACGCCCAGTGGTTGAAAGCCTGTGAGCTTCGTGTGCGAGGCGTCGGTCCGACGCATGTAAACAACAGCCGGCTGGACCGTCGCCCCGCATCTCCGGCCACAAGAAGGAGAGCGTCGCTTGTTCGTGTGTGCCTGTATGTTGTTGTTAAGTATCGAAAAGTGGTGTAAAGTGGCTGTTTTGGCCATAAAGTTATCTCCAATGAAATCATCATCACAGCTCAACCAGTTGACTTAGAGAGCTCTACTTAATGCCATTCTACAGGTAAATAACACAGCTACGCTTGGGGATGCGCGGGAATGCGGGAAGCAGTCTGATTAACGAATATACGGTAGCCTAGCCTAGACGTTTTTCGGCCAAAACACCCGGGTTTCGAGGAATATATATATAATACATAGCCGGGGCTGGAGGGTTAAACATTGATAGTGATGGATAGCTCAAGGATAGAATTAGGAATAGATAGAAGGTATAGTGGCCACTAGGAGATAAGAATTAGAGCGACTTAGCATGAAACAGGTGGTTGTATTGGAGCGGTTGGAAGGAGTTGTTCACGAGGTCGTAG
Organism: Paralithodes platypus; assembly: GCA_032716605.1. Taxonomy (NCBI): domain Eukaryota; kingdom Metazoa; phylum Arthropoda; class Malacostraca; order Decapoda; family Lithodidae; genus Paralithodes; species Paralithodes platypus. The sequence continues at coordinate 23,053,535 of CM064503.1, read as the reverse complement.
CTAATGCGAGTCTGTCTGTTCCCGGCAAGCAACCCGCTTGTCCAAAAATTACGCATGCGCAGTTCATATCCACCAATGCGTCATTTAACTATCTACAAGATATACCGGATTAATTGTAATGATAACCCGATATAATTATGGATGATAAACCCATAGAAACTTAATATGAAATAGTACATATCTTTTATAAAGATATATAACTTAACCTAATTAATACTGGCGCTGAATTTGAACTTCCAGTATGTTTACTTAACCTAAACTGTCGAGTTACTTACGAGTCTCGACACATTCCCACCACCAATATATACATTATAGGTTTGACTCCTGTAAGGAGATAAAGAAAACCTAATATTTAGTAGTGGCCCCGTAATCATTGACGAACATGCCTATTACATAAGGCATCCTCTTCAAACACTAATCTGCCGTAGTTTGAATCTACCGCGCAGAGCATTTAAAAACTGAGGAGCCTTCATCATGAGCGCACACGACCTCACTCATGGCTTCAGTCATTATGAATTGGGTTCTCACTACGAAAAAACTTCGTAAAAAATAAAAACAAAAAGAAAATAAGAATAACTATCTAATAAGCTTTCCATCATATCGTGGATGTACTTGTGTGGATCTCTGACCAGACGCTGATTCAGGCGTCATTCTTCCTTCACTGACATATTAAGTAAACCGAAATCCTCAATACACCAACGAATGGGAAGGGGACGGTCGGGAGGGCCCCAGTCGTCAATGATTACGGGGCCACTACTAAATATTAGGTTTTCTTTATCTCCTTACAGGAGTCAAACCTATAATTTATTAGTGGCCCCTCCATCATTGACGAACATGCATGATTTCTAAGACTGGAGGGGGACATTCGTAATCATATCATAATTCTAGAAAAGCAGATAATAAAAACAACCACATAGTATTCTTACTTTTGAAAAATATATTTAATACGGCGTAGGCCGGGAATATACAAGAAAGGGGTTCAGGCAGGTGCGTGCTTCAAAGAAGCCTGCCTGACAAAAAATAGGTAACCCTGAAGATTCTGTACACAGATCTGTAGTTACAAAGGCACCCCACTCAACGAGTGGTGACAAAAATAACAAGTTATCAGTTTATATGTGCACATAATAAACCCCAAAATAATCGTGGAGATAAATTGCAAATGATCTTCACTGTTTTAATATTAAATTGCTTTCGCAGCTAAAACTACTATAACAACACCGTTGTTTTGTACTAACATTTGTACTTAGCACAATTTCTCGCTGAGAAATTTTCATATCACATTAACCATAAATTGTATCACAGCTCTCACACTCCGGCGGGGTCTAGGGTGTCCTATGTCAACTGACTGCACCCCCCCCCCCCCTTTCCCTTGAAAGTAAACAAAAGTGACTGCAGGGCCACCTAGACCCTCTGCCTTAAAGCTATACATGGTAAGGAAGGTTTATCTAGAGCAACTGACAGGTATCTAGACAAAAACGTGTGATTAGACGCCCACAACTGAGTGGACGCAATATCTTCTACTGACAAATTTTTCAGGAAACGTAAAGAGGCTGCCCATTTGCGTAAATCGTGGGCCCGACCCACAACGCCGGGATTACTCTCTTTAATGACTTCGACCAGAAGAGAGGCTAATCGCCGTTTCAGTAAGCGTTTACCCGTACTTGCTACCCATAAAGCACCTTGGGGGTTGAGAGGAGCTACTCTCAAATATTTGGTTAGAGCTTGCACTGGACAAAGATTATGATGCACCTTTCCCCTTTTTAACGCTGGCACCGTGAACTCAGAAAACACGTGTGCACTATGCTCATTCTTGGCTACAAATCCTGGGGAAGGTGCGATGTAAATACATTCATTAAGTCTTCCAAACCTAAGGCAATTAGGTGTGTTACTCATCGCCGCCAGCTCAGACACTCTGTTCCCGGTGGCCAAAGCCAAAAGGAAAACAGACTTTTTTAAGAGTAAAGCAAAGTCTGCAGTATTTTGGTACAGACGAGAGTGAAGTAAAGACAAAGCTTTGTCCAGAGACCAAGTGGGCATGAGCTGACGGGGAGGTGGGCGGAGTTTAAAACAAGCTCTCATCAAACCTGTTTCCTCCGCCACCGGTATGGAGAGACCTGTAAGGTCTAAAAAGGGCACTCTAATCGCAGTTAAGTGATTTTTTAACGTTACCACAGATAAATGTTTCTGCTCAAACAGATAATTTAAATAATTGAACACTAAAGCTACTGATGGCACAGTCTGTTCTGTTCTAATGATCCAAGAAGTAAAGGCTTGCCAATGTGAGTGATACTGTCGTTTCGTAGACTGAGTATATTGATTTAATAATTTATTGGTCACATCTCTACCGTATGGTGCTAGCCACTTGGCCTCCTGAATGTCCATAATGCAAAAGTCAGCGAGGTCGCTAGGTTGCCAATCGTGTCTAAGTGGAAATACCCGACCGGGAGCGACACCGGGTGCGGGCACCACGTTTTCAATTGCTGGTACCACAACTGCGCCGGCCACAGGGGCGCGATTAGTGAGACTAAGCCTCGATAATCTCGTAGTTTGTTCACTACGTGGCACATTAGTGACGCATCTGGTGGTGGAAACAGATAGATGGAGCTCCATCTGTTCCAGTCTATCACTAGGGCGTCTGGCCCCCCTGCCGGCGTTTTCGTCTGGCGGGTGAGGTATAGAGGGAGTTTGTGAGTCTCCTCGGACGCAAACAGATCCACTTGTGGATGGGAGAGCTCTGCAATCATTAGGTTGAAAATGGGTTTGCTTGAGCTCCCATTCTACTGTCGTGCTCTGTCTCCGGGACAGAGCGTCTGCCCAGACGTTCGCTACGCCTGGGAGATAAGATGCGTGAAGATAGATGTCTAGTCTGTTGGCTAGAGTAAAAATCTCTTCCGACACGTTTAGCAACCTCCTTGACCTCGTTGATCCTTGTTTCTGAATACAGTGAACTGCGTTCAGATTGTCCATTCTGAAGGCCACCGACTTGCCCCGTAACGCAGGGCCGTGAGCCTGAAGGAAATACAAGGGGACTAGTAATTCTTTGACATTGATGTGAGAGATTTCTAAGTGGGACCAAAGCCCCTGACCCTGGTGTCCCTGATTTGACTGAAATCCCCAACCTATTGTGCCTGACGCATCCGTGTCTACCCATACCGTTGGTGGAGGAGAGGTCCATGACATTATTGAGTGCAACGTTTCCCTCTTTGCCCAGACCGCTAGTAAGGTGTGGATTAATTTCGGGATGGGCCATAATTTTCCCGCCGGTAAGAGTGGGAAATATTTGTTGCCTTCCAATATTAAGCGTTTTACTTTCAACCGGCCCAACATGACAGTTAGTTGAACCCAGTTGAGAGAGCCGACCAGAGACTCCCAGACCCTCCGCGTCGTAGTCAGACTGTGAAGAAACATGAACAGTTTCCTGCGAAACCTGTTGCGATTGTCCACACTCTGACTCAGAGTGAGAGCGGCCGTGTTCCAGACCAGCCCTATCCACTGAATTACTCGTGAGGGAACAAGGTTTGACTTTACCAGATTTACCTTGAACCCTAGAGTTTTGACATGATTTAAAATTATGTTGACATGTTTGATGCATAATTGTTGTGTCTCTGCCACCACCAGCCAGTCGTCTAGGTACCACAACACTCTGATCCCTTGTTTTAACAATGGCATCAGGGCTTGCCGGACTAATTTCGTGAATAATCGAGGTGCTAGGTTCAAACCGAACGGCATCCTTTGAAAAACAAAATTTTGGCGCCTGATCCGTAAGGCCAAAAACCTTTGAAATCTTTTGTTGACCGATACGTGCCAATAGGCGTCTGTCAGGTCTAGTGAACACATCCAACCTCCCGGCGGAAGTGTTAGCCTGATTTGGTGTACTGTTAACATTCTGAAAGACTCGTTGTGAATGTGAAGGTTCAGATAAGACAGGTCTACGACCGGTCTCATCTGAACACTGTCCCTTTTGGGAACCAAAAATAGTTTGGACGTGAATACAGGGTAGGGACCGGGATGATGACATTCTTGGCAATCATTTCCTGGACCAGTGACTCCACCTCTAAAGAAACAAAATTCGCCGTTGTCGGCTGACGTAAGCGAGGTCGCCGGAGCCACTGCCAAGTGATGCCTTTGCGTGCCACCATCCGTGCCCAAGTGTTTAAAGGCCATGCTTGGTGACACGTTCGGAACGACCCAGTTAGCAGACAAGGGTTCGCCGGCTGTACTACCCTCGGGTCCTCCAGCCTTAAGGTTGGCACCAGGAGTGAGAGAGACTTTAGTTTTTTGGTGGTGGGGTTGGTGGTGCTGGACGCTTCGCCGGCTGGCTGGTGTTGGCCGAAGACTGGCCCTGACCTGGCTTATTATGGCCGCGTCCTCTCTGACCTGAAAACTTACTCTGTCTATGCCTATACTGACCTTGGGGGGAGTGGGAGGACTTAGGCAGAAGAAAGGGCTTAGATCCCCCTGGCTGAGCTTTAGCGGTTGGCCTGGGTTTGGGGAAGTTAAAGGCAGGTTTCTTAGAAGGGGTGGGACTTTGTTTAAAGGCCTGTGCCATATTGAATACCGTTCGCCACACTTCAGGGGACATTAACGAGGGAGTAAGCACTGGTGACATGACCACCTGATTCGCAATGCGATCAGGCAGCTTGCGAACTAAAGACATTTTGAGATCTTGTCTTGCTCGTACCGCCTCAAGTAAGGCGGTGCGTATGTCACCTAGAGATTGGATTGACGACTGGAGTAGCAGTCGCCGGGATAATTCAACCGATCTTCTGGCATCCGCGTCTGCGATTGCCTGAGTGGACCGAAGTAAAGACTTAGCTACCTGTTGAGACACTATGTACTGAGAAAACAGGCGAAAAGCTTTCCCCCTTAGCCTAAATTCTCGGTCTAGGTGAGTTGGGATAGGGGTAGTGAAAGGGTCTTTTAGCTCACAAAGATTAATCTTAGGGGCAGCTAGGAAAGAAAACAAAGCTGACGGGACTCCGGCATGGAGAACCACGAATGAGAATCTTGGGGGATCTGGTGGGAAGATTTGGAAGTAAATGTGGTTGCAAAGTTTTGAGCCTCTATCTCCCAATCTACCCAAGGTCCTGGACCCAACTGCCCCACCTTCAAGACTGGATTAGCTGCTTCGTCTGTGACGGTTTGCAAATCAAGTTCAGGAGTGAGAGCTGACAGAGTCTTAATGTCATTAAACCCATCCAGCTTAGACCAGTCTGAAAACAATTTTGAAGCTGAGGCAGGGGGTAAAGCTGGCTTAGTAGCATACACAAAATAGTCTTGGTGATAATAACTAGGTATAGCCTTGATGTTAACATCTAGTACATTTCCCAAAATATCCAGGGCCCTTAATTTCTTTGATTTATTGCCCTGGATGACCCACTCACGCGGTACTGGGAGTTCCCCTGACAAGGTAGGTTGGGCGAGCTCTGGTTTAGTGGGGGTCAAAAGGACCCATGACTCGTCTGGTCCATAAAGCAAGGGCATAGCTACCTTTCTGAGAGGCGCCTTGTCTAGAGGGGGTGGATTGACATCCGTTATCACCCTTACATTCGAAGTGGTCAATGCCGCCGTAGCAGGCCTAGTAACCACTGATGGTGACAGAGTGGGGGGGTTAGGGATCTTAGATAAAGCAATAGAAGTCATCAGAGGCCGTACCGTAGAACTTGTCGTGGGAGCCCCCAAGTCCACTGTGGGAGTTTCCTGTTGTTGTCCAAAAAATTTAGATAAAGCATTACTAAGTAGCCCTTCAACTTCCTGCGCAGTGACAAATTGAGTTGATGATGAACTTACTGGTGAATCATTAATATCCTGCGCGGCGTCTAAGCCTGAACCTGACTCTTGCCCTTCCATCTCCGAAATTATTGAAACCTCGTCTTTCTCCTCCTGATCCTCCTGAGAAGACCCCGCCGAAGCTGGGGTACCTTGCTGCCAAGATAAGTCAGGAATAGAGGATGGGATCGCCGCGTCCCTGTGGACGTCAGCTACTGTGTGACTCGTTTGAGTCGGAAGTGGGTGGTCAGACCCTGGCTGAGCAAATTGCCAAACACCTGGCCTACACTCTCTTGGGAGTCTGAAACATTCTCAATCACTGATCCCCCTGAACTCTCCATTTCCAGGGTTAAAATATTAATGGGTAAATCCTCTTTAGGGACAGGCACCGCACTGGACCCTTGAGACCTAACACAAACTCTGTCTGGGGTAGAGGTACGATGAGAGGCACTAGAAGCTGGTGAATGTAGGGAGGTCTTTCGTTTATGGGAATCCTTTTTGGAAGATTTATGGCTACGGTGTGACCGTGAACTACTCTTTGATTTGGAGGATTCATCGCCGTGACCACTGGTGGAACTTTCCGTCCTACTCTTCTTACTCGATGGTGAAGAGGCAAGACTAGATGACTGGCATCTGAGAGGTGACCTAGACCGAGATCTCGCCCTAGACGAGGAGGCGGATGCCGGGGGTGTAGGCTCTCTTGGACGTTTCGGAGTAGCAGCAGAAGACACAGAACCCTGACCAGTCTCCGCCGGCTTATGACAAGTGACTCGAGAGGAACGTTTAGGGGGAGGGTGTTCAAAGAGCAATCGATCCCAAAGAGGGACGTTGTCACATTGAAGTGACTTATGAGCAACAATCGTAGTGTATGCTGACATCTGTTGCCTCACTTCTCTTAACGCGACCGCCGCGGTCTTATCATTGTCGCATAGGACCTTTACAGCTAATTGGGAGCAAAAAGAACAATTACGCATGACCCACAGACCCCTTGAACGGTCTAGACATTTAACACACCTTATGCAAAGAGTATGCGCAAAAATAGGGATACCGGCACAGGTAGGGGTAGTGCATAAAGCAAAGACTGGGGCTAAGGTCGCCATGACAGAGACTGGTGGGGAAAACTACCGCCGGTTCTGTATTGGTCCGCCGGAGCCCAGCTCTGGAAAAAAAGAAAATTTCCAGGAATTAATGCTCATAAGGTTAACCCAACATGTTCGCACACAAGTGTTAATAACCCACCGGGTAACGAGATGTAATGACACAACGATCACAGCTCGCTACGCGGCGGGGCTCAGAATATCTAAACATATCTTTTTAAGAAAGTGAAGAATACCCTCTGACAATAATATAACGGTCCAGCATGGCGTTTATAGTCTTTCTGGTGGTGACTGTCTCAAGATTCAATTTTGGAACAAAACAACCCCCCATAAAGACGCCGGCCCTTGAAATATTTTAGTAGAATAACATAGGGCAGGCTGATACGAGATCTGATTTCTAACGAATTGTCACAAAAAGATCGCCGTAAGTAAGAAGGCGGCGATACCTATACGTATCCCTAAAATAAGTGGTTAAATCGAAATTGAATTGTAAATTCCTTATTACCTCCACTTAGGAGCACCCGCCGGGTGTAAAAACGATGTTAACCCCCAATTAACCTTCAATCGCCGTAAGTGTAAAGGCGGCGATACATAACGTATCACTTAAAATGGATCGGTTAACTAACTGAATGACTTAGTTGTTCATCCCACCCTACTAAGGCACACCCGCCGGGTGAGATGTCAAAACGTTAACCCCATAAGTTCCTGTCCCCACTTCTTTGTAAAAGATCGCCGGGGAGGAAAGCCCTTCACAACAGCTAGGTTTTTCTTGTGGTTTGAAAACCGGGTAGAAAAACTTCATAACATATGTTCGCATGAACAATGTTTTTGATGGGTACAGCCATTCCGCCGGGAATCAAAGGGAGCCTGAAAACAGGCACCAACACAGGAGACGCAGTCCTGGAGAGCCACAGACACCTCATCGCCGGGGACACAAGCCTGTGTTGAAACCACGTGTGGCCCAACGCGGCTCTCGGCCGGGTTTTTTTCATGGTGAAACCGAGAAAAAACCCGCCGGAAGGAAACCCACCCCGTTCAGACACCATCTGAACGAACAACGGACACGAAGGAAAGCCACGCACGACTAGCCTAAATCCACACAATAATCCGTGGAATTAGCCAATACACAACTACACCAGGAAACAAACATAGTCCGAGGAATTAGCCAATACACAACTAAAACCCGGATACACATGACACAGTATGGCATATTTATAAAAATAAACAATAACACTTGTACATGTGGCAAAGCTACGAGCGGCTGGCTAGGCCTAAGTAGACGGCATCATAAAAGTTGAAATATACACAAAACACTGGAAATATAACAACAGGAACCACCGCCAACACACCACTGTAGCAAATACTTCCGGCAAAGGGAAGACTGACTCGGGACCCAGAAAAAACTTCACTAAGTGAAGAAAAATACGCTGGGAACGTCAGAAGCAAAGCTTACCTCATCAGAAAGATAAAAGGCAGCAATAATTAACGCGTAATGAAAGCCGCCTGCATCACAAGCTAACTCAACTGTGAAACGAACACAAGTCCACAACAGGACCACGAGGGTACATCCGAAATAGATGCCCCAAACACACGACCCAAATACACTGCACTGCGGGCAACCAGCCCAGGACACTCCTGCTACGCATATCCTAACCTTACTCGATACATCCCGGAGTAAACAAATGAGAAAAAACTCACTAGGGACGCAACAAATGCGGAATCAGCGGAGCGTGGGGAGACACGTCCGGGCAGGCTGAGCGCAGAGCAGAGAAGGAAGAATGACGCCTGAATCAGCGTCTGGTCAGAGATCCACACAAGTACATCCACGATATGATGGAAAGCTTATTAGATAGTTATTCTTATTTTCTTTTTGTTTTTATTTTTTACAAAGTTTTTTCGTAGTGAGAACCCAATTCATAATGACTGAAGCCATGAGTGAGGTCGCGTGCGCTCATGATGAAGGCTCCTCAGTTTTTAAATGCTCTGCGCGGTAGATTCAAACTACGGCGGATTAGTGTTTGAAGAGGATGCCTTATGTAATAGGCATGTTCGTCAATGATGGAGGGGCCACTAATAAATTATCTACAATAATCCCGCAGCGATGTTAGATCTCCAAAGCTGTGAAGAACTAACAGAGGCTCGGCGAAGAGGTAATCTTCCAACAGGATCGTTACTGGCAGATGGTCCAGCGACCGCTGGTGACATAGGGGTGGATTCGTGAGAGCTAACACCATCACTAGCGACCGCCGGTTGAGGGATCGAAAAGCTTTCGATTTCCTGTTCCAATGGATACAACTTGACGATGGGTCGAGCGGTCAGGCCAGTTTTTGTCCTAATCTGGACCACTCTGACCAGATCATCTCGTCCTGGATAGAGTCTAACTACCCTACCAAGTTTCCAAAGGACACGAGGTCCCTCGTCATGTATAAGCACGATGTCATTTACCTTTGGCCATACACTGCTTGATGAGCCTCTTTTATTCTTATAGGCTTCTCGTAGTGATGCCTCCATAGGTCCCGGATCAATTTATTGATGTAATTGTACCTGCTGTGTATCGCTGCTTTACTATCGTAACTAGGGTCTGTGACGCATGTCCAGTGTGAGCATGCTGTACAGAACGCCTAGTCATGCCCCACTCTCGCTAGGATCGTCAGGGCAGGAACTTTGGCTGTAGTCTATGTAGAGTTTCCTAACTTAGTTCATGTGAGCCGTTGTACTATAAGTAATATGAATATGTATTTTGTTTTCATCTGAGTCAACGAGTTCTATTTTATATCATTAGTTATAAGTATTGTGTGTAAAACTTATTTGTAATGATGGGAGAAGCGGCAGCCACAGTTGGGGGTCAGTGGGTGCGCCATGCGGGAGGTGGGCCTAACTCACTAGCACTCCCCCCCCCCTCCCCCCTCCCCTCAGTGCTAGGAAAGCCTTTGTCTATCCCAGAGGAGAGAGAGAAATTACGTAATGATTGTCAGTGGGCGGTCCTTAGTAGTTCACGTTGGGCTCACTAGAGGGCCGAGTATAAAAAGGGAAGTCTAGCCATTTTTTGATCAGAACTCATTAGGCAGAGCGACTTCTCATTTCCCTTGCTAACTATATATATTCTTCTGACTGATGTGAACTTTCTCTACTACCTTACATTCTTATCTCCTCTTTTCCCTACCCTTTTTAACTTCCATGGTCCCGTTGGTGCAGAGCTAGTCAGCCAACGTATTATCGCTTGAGTTCTCATGAGATACATGCCTATTAGATAGCCTATTTTGGAAGGGTTAACTTAGAATAGGATTGATTTATGTTTGTTGCACTTGTCTATGCATTTCCCTGTGTGTTATTATTATTATTCCTGGTTTCTGCTAGTCTAGGTAATGCTAGACTGGGGTAAGGCTTTTCTGTGTTACGAGTTGTTGTTTGATGCAGTGGTTAAGCGATAAACCTGCATACTCGTTTCGGTTCAGTGAAGCCTAGGTTGTCTTCGCGGCTGACTGTGTTGAGTTAATAATTTACAGTGCGTGAGGGCAAGAGCCTAACCACCCTGTATTTTATTAACAGCTTGTTTTTACTTTGTCAAGGAGCCGGGAGAAAACCAGATACAAGGGATCTGGATTTCTCAAAGTGCACTTGTTAGGTTAACGTAATACTTTAAACAGTTGTGAGGACTTCGCTAGGCTACGAGCCGTTTTTGCTCAGTCACTGCTACCTTTTGCCCACAGTACCCCAGCTAGACTTTACTCGATTAGTAGATACAGAATAGTATTGAAGCTTTCCTTATGTATGATATTGTTTATGCACTATTGATTTCATGTGTTGCAAGCTTGGCTACTTTAGTGATTAGTGGCCCACGAGCACAATCCGAGTAGGCTATTGCCGTTGCATTTGCGGAGTACTTCTTTTTAATGTTTGCCATTTACTATTGCATATTCTTTTAATTATTCTTATGCCAATTTAAACCTGTAATAGTATTTAATTGCCAGTGTTTTTCTTATTGAATTACTGTTCAAAATCCGATACGTACTTCTTACGAGCATCCGAGAAGCATCTAACTTTTTTCAGAAGATTCCTTGCTCGATGCTTAAGGACTATTAATTAACGTAACGTAATAGTGCCGATCCGAAGTAGAGGGTGGAGGACTTCTTAAGTTCTTAGTCAAGGGTGGATTACTTCGGCTTCGGCCAACACTATTCTTTGGTGTTGTTGTTTCTTACTTCTTTGTTTGATTGTTGACCAGACTAGAGAATTCCTGTCTCTTTATTAGTCTGTTGTTGAACACTAGTACCGAGTTCTTGTATACCCCGTTATAGCAGATTGAACTCTGGAGGGTATTGGTGTTTTTTGTTCGGCTGGCAGTACTCAGGGGTTGGGATCGTGTGTTTCCGTTGTGGCAGCGAGCCGTATTAGAGTCCTGATTGAGAGCCCTTGTGTACCCGAGTGCCAGGTCGTAACAAATGGCGACCTTGCTTAGGATTTTGTGAACAGTATAAATTTTTGCAGAGTTGTACAACATTTGTTTGTTTGTATTTTAGCGTGCATATTGAAGAATATTTGTTTTTGTATGGCAATTAGTAAAGCATTTAAGAGACTCCAGTTAATTTAGTAATTAGTGCTTGCATAGGAAGTTAAACACTTTTGTCTCGAGAATTTTTTTGTGGACTTCAGTATGTCGTGCATTAGCACTGACGATGAGCGAGAGATGCCATTTGAAGGTGTGCCGTTAGTAACCAGTGAGGAGGATGCTAGAGTTTTTGTGAGTAAGCGGTACCACGTGACGGAGGAGAGGCTGACTGGGGTGGATGTTTGTGGCTTGCACCTGATAGCCAAGGTTTTGGGAATTTCCAATGTAGTAGGGATGTCCAAGGGGGAGCTGATTTCCTGGGTGTTGCGTGGGCGACATGGGGTTTCGGAGGAGAGGGCGTTTGGGGGGGTTCCTCCCCAGATCCCCTCTCACTCGACTCCCACAGTGCCGTCCACTCAGTTACCGGAGGTTAGCACTCTCCCACAGAGGGATGAGAATTGGCAGATTGGAGTGCCCTCGGGTGGTGCACATGGTGGTTCCCCAGTTTTTGCCCCCCCTCCTTCAGTAGTGGCAGCTCCCTCTTCCTGTCTGTCTCCAGATATGGTATTTAGACTTGAGCTTGCTAAGATTGAGGCTAGGAAGCAGGAGGATGAGACCAGGAGGCATGAAAATGAGACCAGGAGGCAGGAGGATGAGACGAGGAGGCTTGAGATTGAGGTTAGGAGGCATGAGGCTGAGCTTAAGTACGACTCGGAGAAATATTGTGCTAAATTAGATTTAGATAAGTCTCGTGCAGAGTCGACAGGGACTTGGATGGGCCGTGAGGGCCAAGTAAGAGAACAGTCCTTGGCCCAATTAGTCAAATTGGTGCCGGTATTTAGTGAAACTGAAGTCACAGAATTTTTTAATCGTTTTGAGAAGAAATGTAGGGAGCATAATTGGCCTGAAGAGAAGTGGGCAGCTCTAGTCTCCTCAAGACTTACGGGTAAGGGTCTGAAGGCTTATGATGCACTGCCTTTAGAGTCTTGCATTGACTACCCAGAATTGAAGAGAGCTGTCCTACGGGCATACGAGTTGCAACCGGAAACATATCGATTGAAGTTTCGGGGTGTTACAAAGACTAGGGAGGTGACCTTTCTTGAACATGCCCGGGACTTAAAAGATGCACTTAAAAACTGGACACGTTCTGAGAAAGCTGAGACGGCCGAACAGTTGACTGAGCTGTTTCTGCTCGAGCAGTTTTATAAGTGTACTGGTGCAGAAATGACTTTAACTATTAAAGAAAAGAACCCAAAAACTCTACAGGAGGCAGCTGAGATGGCTGACCTCCGGCTATCACTAATTCGTGGGTGCGGGTCTGCCCAGCGTAGTGAGGCAGGTAACAAGGGGCGTGACGCCCCACCCCCCCGAGTTAGTGATATACCTTATGCAAACAAGTACAAGAGCCATGATACCAAGACTGACCACAAGACTAGCACCGTCCCATTTAAGAAGGGGCCGGGCCCTTCCCAGTACCAAGGGAAGCCCAAAGGGGAGGTGGAGTGTTATCATTGTCATAAAAAGGGGCACTTTGCAAGAGTCTGTCCTAGCAAAACCACCTACAGCAGCTGTGTCTTTGGCCTGCAACATTGGTGTGTCTCCGAAGTCATCTGAGTTTGCCTGGGGCAGTTCGTCAGAGGCTGAGGCACAGCCAATGCAGAAGCACCTGGGAGGCTCGAACCCTGCTCAGGATGTTTTTTGCGACCATAGAGGGCGGGGTTGCGTGATGTGGGCGGGGCGCAAGCATGGAGTAGAGGTCTTGCGTGATACAGGTGCTTCCCAGACTCTGATGAAAAACTTGACTGGCTACCCTATAAACGCGGCTCGGGTGGTAGTGGTGCAGGGTATTAATGCAACTCGGTCATACCCGCTGGTGCGGTTGGAGTTGGAGGTGGATGGTGTGGCACGTGAATTGGATGTCGGGATTGTGGAGAAACTGCCAGTGGAGGGCGTCGACCTTCTTCTCGGCAACGACTTTGCAATGCCCGCTTCCGAGGTTCTACCCTTAGTCGTTGCCGAGAGAGGCCGGCCGACGTGAGTAGGGAAGAGCAAGAGTGGGTCGAGCGGTGCCAGACACAACCCATGGCGTGTGTTGTCACCCGAGCTCGGGCAGCTAAAGTGTCACAGCCTAGTCCTCCGCCTTCAGACCAGCGGAGGAACGATCAACAGGAGGAGGCTAAAGCTGGAGTTGGTTTTAAGAGTTTTGACTCGGCGGCTCTCCTGGGTGATTCAGTATTAGCACCATTACTTAATTCTGGAGTAGCCCCTGGGCCTGTCATCGAGAGTGACGAGGCTGGGCATGACGAGTCTCCACGACAGCAACGTTATGTACATCGAGAGAGACAGAGGGAGCAGCCCAGTATCGGGGAAGGTCATGCATTGCTCCGGGAGCAGTTAGATCGCTTGGCACCCTCAGATATAAGTCGGTTGCAACTAGAGGACCCTGAGCTCCAAACGTGTGCTAATGGAGCTGTAGAGCTCGACGAGGACGGCGATGCACAGCCAGGAGATTTTTTTTATTTAGAAGGCATCCTTTATAGGCGTTTTCAAGACCCTAAACGTAGTTGGCAAAAGGGGTCCGGAGTAGTGGACCAGTTGGTGGTGCCACGGGAGTGCAGGGATAGCCTACTGAGGTTGGCGCATGACACACCACTGGCAGGACATCTAGGGGTGAGAAAACGGTGGCGGCTTTGGGGAAATTGTTTTGGTGGCCGGGGATGAAGTCTCATGTGCAGTCATGGATAAACTCCTGTGATATTTGTCAACGTGTCGGGAAACCGAACCAAGTTATTCCTAAGGCTCCGTTACACCCTATTCCTGTGATTGGGCCACCCTTTAGTAAAATTATTGTTGACATGGTTGGTCCACTCCCTCCCACTAAGGCGGGAAATAAATTTTTGTTAACCATAATGGATGTTGCCACTAGATACCCGAATGCATACCCTATGAAAAATGGAATGGCTAAGACGGTAGTCAGTAACTTGTTGTGGTACTTCTCAAGGTACGGGTACCCGGAGGAGATTCAGTTTGATCAGGGATCTAATTTCACCTCCAACATGTTCAAGCAAACAATGCAACAGCATGGGATACGAGCAGTAGTATCGTCAGCGTATCACCCTGAGAGTCAAGGGGTGCTTGAGCGGTGGCATGCTACACTTAAAAGCATGCTCAGGTGTTATTGTGCTGACAACGGTATGGATTGGGATCTTGGATTGCCTTATGTGCTGTTTGCTGCTCGGGAGGTACCTGGTGAGAGCCTGGGATTTAGTCCAAACGAGCTGATTTTTGGACACCGTGTCAGGGGCCCCCTTAACATGCTGAAAGAAATTTGGGAGGGGACTGTGCAGCCTTGTCCATTATTAAAGTATGTGCTTGAAAGCCGTGAGCGCATGCTTAAGAGTCTGGAGATGGCAGGTAGAAATTTGACAGAATCACAAGCTTTGATGAAGGACAGGTATGATCGCAAAGTGAGGCTCCGGAAGTTCACTGTAGGACAAGAGGTATTAATTTTGTTGCCTTTGGTTGGTAACCCCCTCTCTGCGAAGTACACTGGACCTTATAAAATTGTAGAAAAAATTTCAGACTTAGATTACCTTGTTGCCACTCCAGACAGGAGGAAAAAGAACCAGTTATGTCACGTGAACCTTATTAAAGAGTATGTGAGGCGCCCCTCTGAGCCTCTCACTGTCCCTGTGTTGGCTTGTTGCGGCCGTGGTGGAGAAGGAGAGGGGGACAGTCAAGCTTCAGAGGAGGATAGCTGGGATCAACATGTTTCAGCGGATCAGTGGGCGGGGAACTCGAGCCTAAGGGCTGACGAGGCTATAGCTCATTTGCCTGAGCCGCAGTTTGATGCTATCCGTCAGTTGTTCGGTTCATACCCCACTGTATTTGCTGAACACCCAGGCCTCACTACTCAGGCTATGCATGATGTTGACGTGGGGGACCATCTACCCTTTAAGTCAATCCCGTACCGTGTGCCCCCCATAAAACTACCAGCTCTGAGGGATGAGTTGGAGTATATGCTCGGTAGAGGGTTGATAGAGAAAGGCACAGTTAAGTGGACTTCCCCTGTAACACTGCAGCCTAAGCCAGATGGCAAGGTACGCTTTTGTATTGATTTCCGTAGGTTAAACGGTTTGACTCCAACTAACCCATATCCTCTTCCTCGGGTTGATGATAGTGTTGACAAAATTGGTAATGCTCGTTTTTTGTCTAAAGTAGATTTAGTAAAAGGTTACTGGCAAGTACCTTTGTCCGAGCGTGCTAAAGAGGTATGTGGTTTTGTTGTGGACGGGAGTACCTACCGGTGCAATGTTATGCCTTACGGGCTTAAGAATGCACCAGCAACGTTTCAGAACCTGATGAATGAAATTGTAAAGGACATTCCAAATTGCACCGTATATTTGGACGATGTAATCATTTATGATGACGACTTTGAGAGCCATTGTGAGCACCTTGAGACCTTGTTCCGGAAACTTAGTGAAGCAGGTCTGGTAGTAAATTTGGCAAAGTGTGACTTCGTAAAAGCCACTGTGCAGTACCTTGGGTTTGTAGTGGGAAGGGGACAGGTGTGCCCTCCTCAGAACAAGGTACAGGCTATCAATAAATTTCCGCACCCAACAACCAAGAAGCAGATTATGAGATTCTTGGGTATGATAGGCTACTACAGACGCTTCATAAAAGGTTACTCAACGGTGTTGGCACCTCTCACAGATTTGTTATCTAAAGACAAAAAGTTTTTGTGGGCACCTGAGTGTGAAAAGGCTTTCACTTTGGTGAAACATTTGCTATGTACTCACCCGATACTCAGGGCCCCAGACTTTAACAGGCCTTTTCAGCTGGCAACAGATGCTAGTGGTGTAGGGGCTGGTGCCGTCTTGCTACAGACAGACAATGAAGGTGTGGAACACCCAGTAAGTTTCTTTTCTAAGAAGTTCAATGCTGCACAAAAGAACTATTCTACAATAGAAAAGGAATTACTGGCGATTGTGCTGTCGCTCAGGCACTTCGAGGTGTATGTTCCAGCCTATGGCCCAGTCGTGGTTATCTACACTGATCATCACCCTTTGAGATTCCTGAATCAATTTCACAATCACAATATGAGACTGACCAGGTGGTCTTTGATGTTGCAGGAGTATAACCTGGACATCCGTCATATTGCTGGATGTGACAATGTGATCGCGGATTGTTTATCAAGGGTGGATGATCAGTCGTAGGCTATCACAGGTGTGTGGGTTTGAGTGGAGGAAAATAGGCTGCCCTTATAGTGCAGCCGGGAAAAACATATTAAAATATAAAAATCATAAAAAACTCTTTCTTTTGATATAGGTAATCGTATAAGTTTGTCATAGCCTATAGAGTTTGAGTAGTCCACAAACTATCAAACGGCTGAGCTGCTGTAAGCTCGCTCTGGGAGCATGATATTGTGTCTTTTTGCTATTGTTGGGAGGAGTTATAAAATGTGAATTTTTGGTTAATAATAAGATGCGTTTTGGTGATAAACTCAGCTTTGTTTTAGTGCCATGCGGTCGCTGGGTGTGAGGGCTTGATGGGGTTCTGTGTTTGTCAGATTTTAGCTCAGGGTTGAGCAAGTAAAATCTTGGGGGAGGTGTGACGCATGTCCAGTGTGAGCATGCTGTACAGAACGCCTAGTCATGCCCCACTCTCGCTAGGATCGTCAGGGCAGGAACTTTGGCTGTAGTCTATGTAGAGTTTCCTAACTTAGTTCATGTGAGCCGTTGTACTATAAGTAATATGAATATGTATTTTGTTTTCATCTGAGTCAACGAGTTCTATTTTATATCATTAGTTATAAGTATTGTGTGTAAAACTTATTTGTAATGATGGGAGAAGCGGCAGCCACAGTTGGGGGTCAGTGGGTGCGCCATGCGGGAGGTGGGCCTAACTCACTAGCACTCCCCCCCCCCCTCCCCCCTCCCCTCAGTGCTAGGAAAGCCTTTGTCTATCCCAGAGGAGAGAGAGAAATTACGTAATGATTGTCAGTGGGCGGTCCTTAGTAGTTCACGTTGGGCTCACTAGAGGGCCGAGTATAAAAAGGGAAGTCTAGCCATTTTTTGATCAGAACTCATTAGGCAGAGCGACTTCTCATTTCCCTTGCTAACTATATATATTCTTCTGACTGATGTGAACTTTCTCTACTACCTTACATTCTTATCTCCTCTTTTCCCTACCCTTTTTAACTTCCATGGTCCCGTTGGTGCAGAGCTAGTCAGCCAACGTATTATCGCTTGAGTTCTCATGAGATACATGCCTATTAGATAGCCTATTTTGGAAGGGTTAACTTAGAATAGGATTGATTTATGTTTGTTGCACTTGTCTATGCATTTCCCTGTGTGTTATTATTATTATTCCTGGTTTCTGCTAGTCTAGGTAATGCTAGACTGGGGTAAGGCTTTTCTGTGTTACGAGTTGTTGTTTGATGCAGTGGTTAAGCGATAAACCTGCATACTCGTTTCGGTTCAGTGAAGCCTAGGTTGTCTTCGCGGCTGACTGTGTTGAGTTAATAATTTACAGTGCGTGAGGGCAAGAGCCTAACCACCCTGTATTTTATTAACAGCTTGTTTTTACTTTGTCAAGGAGCCGGGAGAAAACCAGATACAAGGGATCTGGATTTCTCAAAGTGCACTTGTTAGTGTTAACGTAATACTTTAAACAGTTGTGAGGACTTCGCTAGGCTACGAGCCGTTTTTGCTCAGTCACTGCTACCTTTTGCCCACAGTACCCCAGCTAGACTTTACTCGATTAGTAGATACAGAATAGTATTGAAGCTTTCCTTATGTATGATATTGTTTATGCACTATTGATTTCATGTGTTGCAAGCTTGGCTACTTTAGTGATTAGTGGCCACGAGCACAATCCGAGTAGGCTATTGCCGTTGCATTTGCGGAGTACTTCTTTTTAATGTTTGCCATTTACTATTGCATATTCTTTTAATTATTCTTATGCCAATTTAAACCTGTAATAGTATTTAATTGCCAGTGTTTTTCTTATTGAATTACTGTTCAAAATCCGATACGTACTTCTTACGAGCATCCGAGAAGCATCTAACTTTTTTCAGAAGATTCCTTGCTCGATGCTTAAGGACTATTAATTAACGTAACGTAATAGTGCCGATCCGAAGTAGAGGGTGGAGGACTTCTTAAGTTCTTAGTCAAGGGTGGATTACTTCGGCTTCGGCCAACACTATTCTTTGGTGTTGTTGTTTCTTACTTCTTTGTTTGATTGTTGACCAGACTAGAGAATTCCTGTCTCTTTATTAGTCTGTTGTTGAACACTAGTACCGAGTTCTTGTATACCCCGTTATAGCAGATTGAACTCTGGAGGGTATTGGTGTTTTTTGTTCGGCTGGCAGTACTCAGGGGTTGGGATCGTGTGTTTCCGTTGTGGCAGCGAGCCGTATTAGAGTCCTGATTGAGAGCCCTTGTGTACCCGAGTGCCAGGTCGTAACAGGTCCTGCAGCTCATCTAGCTGAATTACGTCCTTTGGGAAGTCACGAAGTCTACGACCTTTAACCAGCATAGATGGAGTAATAGGACAAGGGTCTTCCAGATCACCCGAGGCATATGTTAAAGGGCGATCATTCACGGTAGCCTCCAGCTCCAATAGGACAGTAGTTAGTTCCTCAAAGAAGACTAGAGCACGACCTAGTACCTTTTTAAGCCCAGCCTTCACAAAACCTATGGCTCTCTCCCAAATAGTTCCGAACCAAGGCGCACGTGCTGGTATAAAACGCCATTCACATCGGATTTCGGTAAGATGAGCCTGAAGACTGGGATCGCTTTGTATGTCTTCCAAGTGTCTGGAAGCTCCTACAAATGTAGCAGCATTGTCACTTAACATTATCTGTGGAAATCCCTGCCTACTACAAAATCTCCGGAACGCATGGATAAAGCTGTCACAGTAGTACAGGTCATATTGCTAACTACTTCAATGTGAATAGCTCTTGTAGTAGCGCACGTAAATAATAGCATATAAGCCTTGTTGTTGTGTGAGTCCCGGACAGGAATTGCTCCTCTATAATCGACCCCCGTGACCTCGAAGGGATCTCTAGGAGTAGTCCTGATGTCTGGCAGGGGAGGTACTCTAGCTGTCGCGTAGGTATTACCCTGTATTTTACGACAGGTTATACACTTACTGGTCACTTGTTTTACAGCTTGTCTTATCTTAGGAATCCACCACCTTTTCCGTATATATGCGACCACGTGATTAACTCCATAGTGACAACAGACACGATGACACATATTGATGAGCATGGTAGTGAAAGGATGTTTGGAAGGCAGTAGTATCGGATATTTCATTGAATCCGGAAGAGCCGCTAACTTCAATCTACCTACACATACAATTAATCCTCCTTTCATGACAAGTCCTAATTGGTTTACCAAATTATTGCGAGTACCCTTGTCACCAGACAGCATCTCGTACTCCTTTGGGAAGCATTCCTGCTGGCATCTTTGAGCTATAATCTTTTCTGCTACTTTTAGTTCCTTTATGCTGAGGAGGGCACTGTCTGTGGGAGACGTCCCTTTAATTTTTGCCTTCAAATTATTCTTGTATCGAATAGTCCACGCAACTATCCAAATTAATTTATCATAACTGCCATATTTTTCCCAGTTCCATAACTGTGTGTCCTGTTCATCATTGGTCCCAATGACTTGGCTAGTTACTTTTGGTGTTGGGTCATCTGGTATTATGTCTTCTGGCCACTCGTCTTTGTTTCGGAGCCACATGGGCCCCTCCCACCAAAACGCAGAAGATTTCAAATGTTTTGCCGAAACACCTCTAGACAGTAAGTCACTAGGGTTTTCTTTAGAGGACACGTACCGGAAGTCTAGTCGAAAGAAGGGATTTTATTTCGTCAAATCGGTTTGCGATACACTGGAAGCTTCTTCATACTACGCAACTTCTAAATAAAACGCCTGGACCTGATACAATCTCGCCTAGAGTTCTAAAGGAAGCTAAGGATGAGCTCTCCAAACCACTGACATTACTATTCAATAAATTCTTGCAGTCTGGAACTATGCCTGATCAGTGGAAGATAGCCAACGTAACACCGATATTCAAAAAAGGCAGCAAATCCCTACCCAGTAACTATCGTCCAATTAGCTTAACCTCAGTTGTATGTAAAATGCTAGAAACGGTCATAAGAGACAGACTCGTAAATCACTTAGAGGAAAATAACATACTTAAAGATACTCAACACGGCTTTCGTAAAAAACGTTCCTGTTTAACAAACCTCTTAGACTTCTTCCACGATATCCTCAACCTCTACGATGAGAGTAAAGCTGTAGATATTATATACCTTGATTTTCAAAAGGCCTTTGACAAAGTTCCCCACAAACGTTTACTGCTAAAACTAAAAGCGCATGGAATACAAGACGGTGTGTTGAAATGGATAGAAAATTGGCTCAGCGACAGAAAGCAAAGAGTAGTCATAAACGGTAAGGCATCTAAATGGACCAATGTAAGTAGCGGGGTACCCCAGGGATCGGTACTAGGACCAATTCTCTTTCTAATTTACATCAACGATATAGATGAGGGTCTCACCTGTACAATCTCAAAATTTGCTGACGATACAAAAATTGCAAATAGCGTACTCTCAAAAGATCAAGTTGACGATATGCAACACAATCTAGATAAATTGTCACATTGGGCCCAAATTTGGCAAATGAGTTTCAATGCGGATAAATGTAAAGTACTACATATCGGATACCTAAATGAGAAAGCAAACTATTCGATGAATGGCACTCAGCTTAAGAATATAAACAGAGAAACCGATCTGGGAGTAACAATATCGAGTAACCTAAAACCGAGTCAACAATGTTCAGAAGTTGTTAAGAAGGCAAACAAAATAATTGGCTTTATAGGCAGATCATTTGAGCATAAATCCAAAGACGTAATCCTAACCCTTTACAATTCCTTAGTCCGCCCTCTTCTGGAGTACTGCGTTCAATGCTGGTGCCCTTATTACCAAAAAGACATAAACAAGCTAGAACGAGTTCAACGTAGAGTTACCAAAATGATACCTAGCCTAAAGAACAAACCATACGAAGAGCGTCTTAGAGAATTAAATCTATTCCTTTAACCCAGCGCAGATTAAGAGGTGACTTAATTCAAGTGTTCAAAATCATCAAAGGCATCGACAATATGAACTGTAGTAAGTACTTCACTATCGACCAATCTAATTACACGCGGGGAAACGGTTGCAAAATTATTGGTAAATCTTTTAACTCGCACGAATCTAAGAATTTCTTCTTCAATCGAGTTGTCAACTTGTGGAATGGGCTTCCCCGAGACGTTATAGACTGCAGCACCGTCGATTCATTTAAATTCCGCCTAGACAAATATCTCGCATCAAACCCGCGACTGACTGCGTTTGTAAATGAATAACTTTATTTTATCCTCCCCTCAGTTACTAACCCATATGTCCCCTACTAACTTCCTAGTCCTGCCACGTTAGTGGCAGGGCAGTAGTTTCCTTTCCAATGTTCCCTTACCCACTCTAAACCACTGTTTGGACACTTGATCCTCAGTGTTTTGGAGGACAAGCAGCCTAGAAGGGTCACTAGATCTGTTGTTGCTTGATTTCCTTTGTACTCCTTTGTACTCCTTTGTACTCCTTTGCAACCAATGCAATGTAACCTGGCTGTCGCACCATAAAACATTTTTTTTGACTTTTACAATATTATGATAGGCTTCCTCCACATATTTGATTAATCTGGCGGCTAGCAAAGCAGCAGTTAGCTCTAATCTTGGTATAGTTATGGATCTTATGGGAGCGACCTTTGCTTTAGCGATGACCAGACAGCTATGTTCCGGGCTCACAAAATATATTGCAGTGCCATAGGCGACACCACTTGCATCGCGCTAAACGCATGAAGTTCCACTGAGTCAGCATATACCGACCTCCGAGGATAAGTAAAGTCACAGCAGAGGTTGTTGTTCCCCAAGCTGCCTGGCCGAACAGCTCCAAGGCCCCGAGCAAGACCAAGGCCATAACCGAGCGCCCCCACAGAACCCTCCCAGCCGACCACAATAAAGCATGGGTGACCGAAGCCACTCCATGGCGGGGAGCTGAGGAGGGCGACAAAAACGCCCGGGAAACCAAAGCCCCACCCAGGGCCCTGTGCCCCTCAGCAATTATGAAGAGAAAGCTGAGGGGCAAAGGAAAAAATGTGACGCTTTGGCTTCCAATCTTGGTAGATTGGGAGGTCAATCCACGGAAGAGACGCCATCACTTGAGATCTAGAAAATATATAAGTAAAAGGAACAGCCAGAGTAAGCTATGGGTATGGCAGAGATCGCTCAGTTCTCACTCTGATAGACCAGCCCATCACCAACAGAGGTTGAGGTCCTTGGTAACTGTAGACCATTCGGTAGCGCAGTCTTCAGGTAGCGGATCGTCCCAATCTAGTTTCAGTCTCCATAATTGCTGTAAGAAAATTCTGGACCTTATTGTAATGGGCAGTAGTACAACTCGGATCAAACAGTTGTGCCGTCACTCTTAAGCACTCTCTCTTTGTTGCCTTATTGGTCTCTGGGAGACTAGCGTTGAACGTCAACAGATCAGAGTCAGGTAACCATAAGAGTCCTAATGTCTTCACTTGCTCTTGATTCTTGGCAGCAACACCATCCAATTGCAGGAGGTCACGTAGTTGAGGACTATTGGTAGCCCACTCTCTGTGATATAAATGTGCTTGAGACATTATTCTCTGGGCATCCCAGTAACGCTTAATGACAGTCTCTTCATCACTGCCTGTTCCCTGGAGGTTGTCAATGTACAAACCTTCCTTAATAGCCTCCACAACTTCGGAATCCTCTTTGATAATGGAAAGATGCTTCAAGATCATGGCATTAAGAAGAAAACTGTGAGCAAGTCGCCCCGAACAACACTACCTTAAATCGGTAGAAAAGTAAGGGTGAAGATAAGTCCAAGGGATCCTTTGGCCACAGAAATCGGGTGTAGTCACGATCTTCTTCATGAAGTCTCAACATGAGGAAGGCTTTCTCGATGTCACTTATCCAGGCATAAGTGTGTACCCTGAATCTCAGCAATATTTTTGCTAGATCTGGCACTAGTGAGGGCCCTGTGTAAAGGCAGTCATTAAGACTTGGCCTGCCTTTGCCAATACTAGCGGAGCAGTCGTACACAATACGAACGGGCATCGTTGTGCTATTCTTGGTGACCCCGTGATGTGCCAAATAATGACTGTTTTCGGTAACACCGAAAGGAACCTCTTCAATAAAATCACGATGAAGTTGATCTTGGATAACGTTGGTATAGTGACTACAATAGACAGGTTCTTGTTTGAATCGTTTCTGCAGACCCCTTAGGCGACCCACTGCTAAACCACCATAATTAGAAGGCAGCTTCTATTTTTGTTGGTTCCATGGCAGTCTGACTTCATATTGCTGATTCTGTGCAGAGTATGTTACGGTCTCCTTGTATATGTCCAAAGCAGTCTTGTTTTCCTTTGAATCTTTGGTCGGAGAAATTCCTAGATGATCCAGTTCCCACATACATTTTAATTCATTATGACATGGATTATGTGATTCCGTGGATATGTATTGATCTATCGGGGTGACCGCAACTTTCAATATTGTAACTACCTCTACTTGGGCGCTAGACTTGTCGTTATGGCAGGAGCCACTTAGTGCATAACCAAATTTAGTGGGTAAGAGAATTATGTCACCCTCTTTTTTGTACCCTGGCCGCACTAAGTCATAATAATAATCGGCACCAGCCAACAAGTCCAGTCGAGATGTCTGTGTCATTAGAGGATCAGCTAATTTGTAGCCCTTGCTTCGCAACACTTTCATGTCTGCTTCAAGGCATTCTTATCCTTTGTGATCCGGGAGAATTTCTACCACAACTGCTTGTAGAGGATAGTTTCTGCCCCGGAACTTGTACTTGAAGGACACTACTGGATACTTCCTGCTCTCACATGCTCCGGTAAACCCTCGTAACTCTAGCTCTTCAACACCCATATTTTCATAATGGATAGAGTCTAGAGCGGAATTTAGAATGAAGGTGCGCTGTGAGCACTGATCCAGCAGCGTACGCATCTTGACTGTTCCTCTTGATTCCTTTACTGTTGGCAGCATAACAGTTGGGAGGATAATACTAGTCTTCTTTGAAGACACAGACATCGTGGTAGTTTGCGTTTTGGTCTTTGTTACCTGTTGAGGTTTTTGCTCCTTCTTTGCACCGTCCCATTGAGATCTGGACTGACAGGGTATGGTAGTGTCTGTCATGACAGAACTTGCAGTTACGGATGTCAGGGTTCACCCAACCATTGCTCCCATGGGTTGAAGATAAGCACCCGGTGCAAAGGTTGAGTTGCTTTGCACATTTTACTTTTAGAGCACTGGTTTTGTACTTTAGACACTTAACACCTTATTGGCAGGCTAGTCGGTCTATTTGACCGTACCGCACAGCGTTTTGTTTTAACCCTAAATAGAGTTGTTTCCGTGCTCATTTTCATGCCTAAATAAGACCCAGAGCGTAAAACAAGTATCTATCCCTGAAAGGGCGTAAACAGAGCTTTCCAATGACACCCGAACCATTCTTGTACGACCACTGGTTCTCTTGCAACGATCGTGCAACACGAGTGCAAAAACCCTGAAATAAGGTAATTTCCTTACATAATTCCCTGTGTAGCGAGTGAGAAAGGGGGGAGGAAAGTAGAATACAGTTCAGTATGTCCATGGTGGTCGTGGGGAGCGGTCAAAAGGTTACTACGCTCGTCCCACCGCTCAGCTCTCTCTCTCAGCAACATTACGTGCTGAAAATGGCGCTCGACAGCTGTCGTGCACCGCCACTTAGTCCAAATTTATTTCACTTGACATATGATGCGCGCCGCCAATAAGGGGTTAAACCATGCATGTGCCCCTTCGCACAACTTGCAACCCTTCCTTCGCACCGAGGCCTCCTGCACCGCAAAGGATGCTGAAGCAACTGGTATGTGTGGTGTAGTCCGTTCTGCTACACTTTCCATGTTAAACACTTCTGTCTGGTAAGCCTGGACAAACCTTTCTAGGTCCAGACCTTCTTCACCCAAAGTTCTCTTTAATGTTTCCTTTAGTGGGGATGGCAATTTATTCATGAGAATCACAACACTAGCTTCATGAAGGGTAATTTGTAGGGTCTCTATTGACCTCAGTGTACTTTCAAAACTAGCATAGAATCCTTTTAGTTCCTCTACATTGTAAGAGGGAGGATTCAAAGTAGTAAGGTTAGTTATATGTGCCGCCTTAATTCTATCCCTGTGCCCATAGGTTTTCTGTAGATAGGCAACCGCTGTTTGGTAGCTAGCTCCTTCAATTAGTTGTTTTGCCTCGCCATTCAGTTGACCTCTTAACCCTCCAGCCCCGGCTATGTATTCTATATATATTCCCCGAAATCCGGGGGTTTTGGCCGAAAAACGTCTACGCCTAGGCTACCGTATCTTTGTTATTCTGACTGCTTCCGCATTCCCGCGCATCCCCAAGCGTAGATGTGTTTCGTACCTGTAGAATGGCGTTAAGTAGAGCTCTCTAAGTCAACTGGTTCAGTTGTGATGATGATTTCATTGGAGATATCTTTATGGCAAAAACAGCCACTTTACACTACTTTTCGATACTGAACAATAACATACAGGCACACACGAACAAGCGACGCACTCCTTCTTGTGGTCGGAGATGCGGGGCGTCGGTCCAGCCAGCTGTTGTTTACATGCGTCGGACGTACGCCTCGCACACCAAGCTTACAGGCTTTGAGCTCATGGGTGTTTAAGAGCCCTTCCGGGTAGCTCGGGTGTGTTTTTTATGGGTGTTTAACCCTTCCTCCCCGGGTGTCATTTTAATATGACACCACGAAATAAGGGCAGGTGCCCGGGTGTCCTTTCAGGAAATAGTAAGATTGAAAGCTATTCAGCTTGGTCTGAACGCTGTGCGTCCGACGCATGTAAACAAAGCCAATCGTTGCGTCACCGCACCTCCGAAAACAAGAAGGAGAAGACTCGTTTGTTATTGTATGTCTGTATGTCGTCGTTTCAGTAGTGAAAAGATCGTCGTATTGCTAACATTGCCTGAAAATGCTCTCCACTAAAATCGTCATCACAACTGAACCAGTTGACTTAGAGAGCTCTACTCAACGCCAGTCTACAGATTGGAAACCGCACTACAATTATAGATGCGTGGGAAATTTCTAGCAGTTAAAATTAACCAAAATACGGTAGCCTAGGCCTAGACGTTTTTCGGCCAGATCGCCCGGGTAGCCCACCCTGTCCTTTGGAGATACAGCCCGGGCCAGGAGGGTTAAGAGCCCTTCCGGGTTTGAAGGGTTAAGTAGGTGAATTTTTGGATGTCACTGAGCTCCGCATTGCTGTGGACACTACAGTGGAACATATCCCAGAATCCCATCCACAGAGTGGGATCACTGTCAAACACAGGAAGGGTGATTTTCGGCAATCTTATACTGGCATTTCTGTTAACTGCAGCACGATTTGGCTCCTTTTGCTTTAGCTTACCTTTAAGGAGGACGATAACCTGATCAAGACGCTCTAGATAATCCATGTCTACTTCTACGTCCGCGAAATACTCTATGTCGTCTTCATAGAGTTTTTCCATTTCGCGGTGACATGAATTTAAATCGTCGAGCTGTCTTATTACCGATGCCAATTTAGCCTCAATCGCATCATTATCTGCATCAACTAAAAATGTAGCAAAATCTTTGGTGATCCTAGTCAAACCACTCTTGCTACCCCCCTTACGTCGTTTGTACTGGGATAGAGTTAACAACATGATGGCAATACACAGGAAATAGAATATTAATATATCCTACCTATATGGACACAAAGCGCACTCAGAAAGTTAGCCCACGTCAATAAAGGCAAGATATAGGGAACCCCGACTTAAACGTGTGATGTCGGGGTAGGGCAATGAGCGGGAAATATGAAGCGGAACGCAATAGTGAAATTAAACGAACAATGCCTAAATATCTCCACTCTTAAATTTAAAAAGTTAACCTTATATTAAATGCGGCAATTTAGTTGGTGTAGGGCAATAATGAGACGCAGAGTGCAATAATTAAAGTTAACGAATGCTTATATTATCTCCACTCACAAAATTAAAGTAATTTACCCTACATAAATATGTGGCAAATTTTTGTTAAAGTACACTAAGGAAGGGATGCCAAAAATGGTATAAGACAAGCCAATTTAATCTATAAACATTGAAAAACTAGGCAAGCCCAATATCTACTTAGTACCAGACATGTTTGTGGCAGTTACCCCTTTAATTTTAGTTGAGAAGACCGTACAAAATAATTTTAGCCCCTTTAATTGACCACTTGCGAGTCTCGGGCCATAAGGAAGTTGTATTATACATCGGTAATGCAAAATCATCGGCTAAAATACAGTTGCAGTGTATTTATATATGCATAAAACACAATTCATCATACTGTTATTCACTAGAAGCCTAAATCATAATAGCATTTCTGTTTAATAGCGATGTTCACAGCTCCAACCCCCCCATAGAACGAAACTAGCAAATCGGCAGTTGTATTTCACTTCAATTTAATTAAGTGTTGTTGCTGTTGTTCCCCAAGCTGCCTGGCCGAACAGCCCCAAGGCCCCGAGCAAGGCCAAAACCGAGCGCCCCCACAGAACCCTCCCTGCCGACCACAATAGAGCCTGGGTGACCGAAGCCACTCCATGGCGGGGAGCTGAGGAGGGTGCGGAAACGCCCGGGAAACCAAAGCCCCACCCAGGGCCCTGTGCCCCTCAGCAATTATGAAGAGAAAGTTGAGGGGCAAAGGAAAAATGTGACGCTTTGGCTTCCAATCATGGTAGATTGAGAGGTCAATCCACGGAAGAGACGCCGTCACTTGAGATCTAGAAAATATATAAGTAAAAGGAACAGTCAGAGTAAGCTATGGGTATGGCAGAGATCGCTCAGTTCTCACTCTGATAGACCAGCCCATCACCACTTATTCCTTAATTAATTAATTAAGTGTTGAATTTAATACCTAATCTACCCAATGTAGCCTAGAAAACAAATTTAAATTAGGAACCTAATTAAATGGTTAACCTAATTTAAAACGAATTAAATTTAGCCTAGAAAACATGAAAATTAGGAACGCAAATTGATGGTTAGCCTAATTTTATACCGCCGCTTCCCGCCCCTTGTCCTCTGTTGTTACGTTGTTTCAAAGATTCAAAGGCTGGTAACGAACGAGGCTCTCCCAGGCCGCAGTGGTCAACAATCGTAATTAGGTACATCGACATCGTCATAGTAAAGACAAAAACGAAGCCCTAACACGAAAAAAACGGCCACAAGGCATTTATGTATACTGTACTAGGGAAGCGGGAGCAGGCGCATGAAGGAAGGAAAACTAGGAATATACAGTAGGAAAAAGAAAAGAAATAGGAAGAAAAGGAAAAGACGAAACGCTAGCATATGGCAAAGGTTTCGAGGTTCGAAGGACCAATTTGTAAGAATTCGACAGTAACCAAAGTGCAAATTACCTATAAACTTACAAGAGTTAACTTACTTTAAACGTTGATAGTGATGGATAGCTCAAGGATAGAATTAGGAATAAATAGAAGGTATAGTGGCCACTAGGAGATAAGAATTAGAGCGACTTAGCATGAAACAGGTGGTTGTATTGGAGCGGTTGGAAGGAGTTGTTCACGAGGTCGTAGCTAATGCGAGTCTGTCTGTTCCCGGCAAGCAACTCGCTTGTCCAAAAATTACGCATGCGCAGTTCATATCCACCAATGCGTCATTTAATCATCTACAAGATATACCGGATTAATTGTAATGATAACCCGATATAATTATGGATGATAAACCCATAGAAACTTGATACGAAATAGTACATATCTTTTATAAAGATATATAACTTAACCTAATCAATACTGGCACGTAATTTGAACTTCCAGTATGTTTACTTAACTTAAACTGTCGACTTAATTACGAGTCTCGACAGCCACCATCACCTAATAAAGTCGTATAGTTTTCTTAGGAATGACCTTGTCTGATTTTATAGCTTAACTAGAATTAATAAAATCTATTCATTATAATGAGTCTAGAAATAGTGACCCCTAGGTTCTTTTATCTCATGGATGGCTGGAAGAATTGGCTGTAAGTTTCAACACTGGCTCACTTACCATATCAGCTTTATTACTCAAGTTCTTTTTGTTTAATGAGAGGTTGAGGGCCAGGATTACAAGATGCACCATTATAATGAATAGTCTATATCAAGACAAACAGTCAGGGGTTAAAAGTTGGAGTCGCAGAGTCGGCAATTTTTTGGATGGGTCGAAGTCTGAGTTGTACAGTATTTGTAAAATGTCTCGAGTCGGACAGTTTTGGGTGGGTCAGAGTCGTACTGTACTTGTAAAAATGTCGGAGTCAGACTTTTATATTAACTGACTCCACAACCTTGATAATAAGATACAAAAAGTATATGCATAAACTTATGTCTGTTCTGGGTATAAGTTGTAAACAAATTTGTATACTGTACTGTACACTTACTATGCAGTTATTATTGTGGGTTTGGATTAATTTTGATCATATCATTTATATCATAGTCATATGTGTTTACTATTAAGTCCAATATGTATTTATATATATATCATATGTGAAGAGAGTATTTTATGTTTTTTAGTATAGATAGTCAAGATGATATTAGATAAAATTTGTAGGCACAGTACAGTTAAAATCAAATTTTTCTTCACACCAATCTTAGGGAAAATACAAATGTAAGGATTTAAATACTTGAACTCTTGTAACCTCTCCAGAACTCCTTTTTGCCCCAACTATTTGTATGTAATAGTTCATACATGCATAGGCCTACATACATATACTGTATTTACAAACTAGTGATCCATATTGGGTGTGGTGTCAGTTTTATGTCCTAATAGCGGCATTCCAGGTAGCTCTGTTCTGGGCTGTCTCACTTCTCAGATTGTTTAAATTCATATTATCACCAACACATTAATTTACTTACAAATAAACCTAATTAATGAAATCAATGAAACTAATGAATACATGTGGCACTCCAAGGATTCAAACTAGGATACTCACCAAAATTCCGCGCACTAACCATTACGCTATCAAGACAGTTAAAGGTTTATGCACAAGCTCACAATATATTATCCATTCTCGAATACTGGATATTAATCTAAGCATGTACACTCAGTCAAAAAAGTATCCGCACCCCTATGCTGATCATCTGGTGTGTACAGCTTGGTAAGGTTGGCATATCTGCCTGCAGCTATATCCATCTATACTACTACCTACCTATACTATCTAAGACCTACTACCTACGACCTACGACCTATACTACCGAGCTGTACACACCAGATGATCAGCGTAGGGGTGCAGATCCTTTTTTGACCGAGTGTACATATACCCAACTGCAGTACGATAGCCTAATGATTACATATACCCAACTGCAGTACGATAGCCTAATGATTACATATACCCAACTGCAGTACGATAGCCTAATGATTACATATACCCAACTGCAGTACGATAGCCTAATGATTACATATACCCAACTGCAGTATGATAGCCTAATGATTACATATACCCAACTGCAGTACGATAGCCTAATGATTACATAAATGGAAGGGGTAATTGATGGGGTCTTAACCATAACGGAAGGTTTCAGATCGTTCAACTTTATCTCACATCTTTCTACTTCAGGTCTACCCCTTGGTGCAGACTCCACCACACTCACCCAAATTTGATCATCCATCCTTTTCATATGTCCAAATTGACCAAACCTGCTTGTACGCATGTCTTCGCTGTACTTTTGATGCCTAGCTACCTCCTCAGCTCCCAAATAGATAGCTTGTTTTCAGTTTTACCCAGCACATCCATCTTACCATTCAGTTGTTCAGTCATTCAAGCTTTAAGGGGGTCACCGATTTTTGTTTTATCTTTCTCTCCTTTTCTCTCTTTCCCTGGCTTGTATCCATTCGGCCCCATTCAGCCAACTGTTTTAAGACGTTTATCCCCATCCAGGTGTTGATTTCTTCCTGGCGAGCGATAGCGAACCAGCATTGTATGGAGAAATCCGGCTTCGCCGGAGAAATTTTTCTATCGAAAAATTTACAAATTTAGCTTGCTGTAAAAAAAAAAAAAAATATGTATATGCTGGCTTACTACCGCTCGCCAGAAAAATATTGACAGCTGGATTGGAATAAACGTCTTAAAACAGTAGGCTGAATGGGAGCGAATGGATACAAGCCAAAGAGAGAGGGCAAGAAAGAGAAAAAAAAGCGAGGTGGGCTCCCTTAAATAACTTTAGTTTTGGCTTTATTGAGAACAGCAATGGTTGGTCAGGAACTGTGAGATTTGGCTGTACTTTGATTTGTGAGAGTGCCTATAAAGAACATTTGAGAAGCCCATAAACCAAATAACTAAAGTGCCCCTTAAACCCCCTTCAAGCAATATAACCCCCTCCTGATCCCCCTTCAAGCTAAAATAACTCCCCCACTGGATCCTCCTTCAAACTAATTTTGTACATGTTTTGGTAGACGTTTTGCCAGAGTAAATATCGCTACCTGAATGAGTCAAAACATCTTACAAGACCAACCTTATGGGGAAAAACTTCTTTAAATTACCAAATTAATAAGGCTAAATGTCTTATAATGGCCTTGATTTTGACTTGACTCATACCAAAGGTAGGAGGGAACTGTGGGTTTTGACTGTACTGTACTCTGATAATGTGAGAGTGCCTAGCTATATAGCATGGGAGAAACCTATAACACGAGTAGCACAAAAAAAAACAATATCACCAAAATGAAAGAATCCTAACCCTTTTAGTAATGATCAAGGACTCTTTTAATTTACCTCCCCCCCCCCCCCCCCCACACACACACACACCTTCAAACTAAAAGACAACTTTCCAGTCCTGCCTTCAAGCTACATTTTTTTTTTTTTTTTTTTTATAAATATGTTGTGGCCAAATGCCAGGTTCTCCTAAATTGGAGATATATAATCAGTACTGCCAGAGATATAATCAGTACTGTACCTGAACGAGGTGAAGTCTTAGAATTGTCAAACTAATAAGGCAATGCGTCTTAAAATATACAAAATAATGGGGCCATTCGTTTCCTAATCGCCTTGGTTTTACCTTGAGTGATCAGGACTGGGTTTTGATTGCACTTTGATTTGTGAGAGAGGCTAGATAACATGTAAGAAGCCCAAGACCAGAATAAGATCAGTGCCAGGTTGACCAAAATTGAGATCATGGCACGTGCCGTATGATTACTCCAATTAAATTTTCTTCTGGGATACACTATTATTTTATTTTTTTCACCTGACAGAAAAATTTGAATCCCTTAGCAGTCAATTTCTCGATACGTAATGAAAAGATATGATACTAAGCTCCATTCCAGCGACTGTCAAACGCACAACTCACTGTATGGTAACTGTATGTCTCTGCATCATAGTGAAGCAAAGTTTTCATAATTAGCAACATATACTGTATCACTACCATATATTAATAAAAACTGAGTAATTAAGATGGGGACATGACAATTTACATTCAGCTGAAAATAGACAGACTATAGATATTGTTATGCAGCTTAGTAAGGACCTCTTGTAATCAATGGGTAGGACATTTATCAGAAATAATTCCCTTTTGCTCTTGGACACTTTATTCTTTATTAATCTTCTAATATTTTTGGCCAGCTCTATTTTAGTTTTGCTATGAGTGTGGTTAAACTACTTAATAATTGTAAGAAACACATAATTGACAATCTCGAATTTCCTACGCCAGTTCTTGGCTCCCCACACTTTATAGTCTTTAAACAATAATACGCTATTTAAAAAGATAATAATAATTCCATGTGTATGAAGGAGATGATGGGCAAAGTAGCCTGTACCAAGTTAAATAAGAGACAGCTGTAAGTGGAAGACCACCAATGATATGGAAGATGAAAGTGGACTATTATATTGGTAGGTAATTTTACCATAGCCATTCTTTAGTGAGGGTTTCCCAGGAGGAAGCATCGGAGATGATGATGATGATATATGACAAACCTTGATACACGAATGAGCCTTGGTCATCCAAAGGTGGTATTCCTGGTAGTGGAATTACTGTATAGAGGGGAATCAACAATTGCAACACAGCAGTTATGTGGTAGCCCACGGCTCCAGCACCATTTTGCCACTTCTAGGATCCATGTGGGAGTGTTGGTAGCAGCACATTGCTCCAAACATTGGCCATAAAATGTGGATGATAGGCAACCCCACTTACCATTAATATTATTGAATGGTGGCAGTTAAATAAAATATTAAAGAGTTCATTAGATTCAAATATTGCTTGAAATACTTTACAACCTGAGGGCCCTCTGCAGTTGAATACATTCACCTAAGGGCAACCAGAATTAGCTAACTAATTTGTGCCTTATGTTTATCACTTTCTTTATTGAGAACATGTGTGTCCATATGTAATGTATTCTTTTGCATTTTGTTTTTATATATTTACAGGTTCAGTATTCTATTTAGTTTATTCTAATGCAGTTTTATCCTAATTAGAGTACTTTATGCTATGTTTATTATTATTATTGTTATTAATATTATTATTTTTAGAATATCTTCCTATGCAATATTTCATCATCATCATCATCATCTCCGACGCCTTGTTTCCCCCTGGGAAACCCCCGCTAAAGGATGGCCATGACAGAAACGCCTCCAGGCTACTTTGTCAAGACATGCCTCCTTTGCCCTTTCCACTACGTGGAAGTTTTTCTTCAATATATTTTTCCACTTTCTTTTCCCATACCATAGGTGGTCTTCCACTACTAGCTGTTCCACTCACCTGACTCCCATATATCTTTCTTGGCATTCTGTCTTCATACATTCTCTGAACATGACCGTACCACCTCAAAGTACTTCTCTTTATCCACTCAACCACTCCACAATCAATGCCTAAAGCTTGCTCTTCCATTCCAAAGGACTCATACACTTCCCTATTACTTGGCCCATCTAGATAGCCTATTCACACCAGCTGCCATTCTGAAAAAGCTCATCTCCACAGCTCTCAGTTTAGAGAGGTCCTCGTCACTTGCTGTCCATGTTTCACTTCCATACGAGAGTGTTGGGAGCAGCACACTGTTTCTCAGTGACTTTTTGACTTCCTGACTAACCATTCTTCCTTTGAGAATACTATCAAGTTCTCCAATCACCTTTCTCCCTTGCATTGTTCTCTCTTTTATCTCACTCTCCATTTTACCATATTTGCATAGTACAGCTCCCAAATGCTTGAAGCTTTCAACTTCTTCCAGTACTTCATTTTTCATTTTTATTTTACAACTTTTCTCATGTTCCTTCTTAATTCTATATTTTGCCTTAAAATCTATGGTTTCATGCATTCTTCTCTCAAACACCATTACCTTACATTTCCCTACATTGACCTTTAACTTTCTCTTTTCGCATACCCTGTCAAAATCTGTGACCACTTTCTGAAGTTCTTCTACATTTTCCGCCAACTGGACTGCATCATCTGCATATAGGCATGTTAAAAGCTTCCATTCTGATTCCAGTCTAGCTCCAACTCCCATTGATCCTGCCCTAAATTCTCTAATCACTCCATCCATGTATATATTGAACAACCAAGCTGACATGACACATCCCTGTCTTACTCCTACATTGACCTCAAAACTTTCACTTAACTTATCCCCTACCTTCACATTTGCCGTTGCATTCCTATAATTTTTTTTTACTGCCATTAGCAACTTTCCTCCCAGACCATATACTGTTAACACATCCCACAGACCTTCCCAGTCTACTTTGTCATAGGCTTTTTCTAAATCCATGAATGCTGCATAGAGTTTTCTGTTCTTGGCCAGATACTTCTCTACTAACAAACGCATTGAGGCTATCTGGTCAACGCAGCCCCTGCCCTTTCTAAAACCTCCCTGCTCCTCGCCTATTTTGTCATCCGTTATCTTCTGCAGTCTCTCTGTTACTACTCTTGCGTATACCTTTCCAGGTATGCTAAGCAAGCTAATTCCCCTATAACTCTTCACTCCTCTTTACTACCCTTCCCTTTGTACAAGGGTACTGCTTTCCTCCAGTCCTCTGGTACACTTTCCTTTTCCCATGCTAATTTACATAACCTATGCATTATGTCAACAGCTTCTTCTCCTCCATATCTCAGCATCTCACAGGGATGTTATCTACTCCAGCAGCTTTGCCCATTTTAAGTCTATTGATTGCTTCTATTACTTCTCTGCTTATCTGGCTTTCAACTACCCTGTTTATTCTACCTCTCTCCATTTATTTAATTATTACACTTATTATTGTGACACTAATTATGATTTGATATATTATTTGTTTGTTAAATTTAGGCTGTGATTTTAGTGCTGTACATAATTATAGGCAGGACTCCTTTGTCTAGGTCCTGGTGATTGCAATATTTTGATTGCATAGCAGTGAAATAAAAATGATTGAAAAATCATCATAGTTTCATACACTGGTATGTCTAATGCAAATGTACACCAGAGAATTGTTTATTATTTTAGTCTTTTACATCCCCCTAGTAACACGCCCCTTGCCGCGGGTGGTTGGCTTCTGGGCCGGCGACTCTTGCTTGATTGCGGAGGGTTATGGTTATTTCCCTCTTCTCTCAAGCTTTTGTCGTCGGCTTGACTAATTTTGCGTAGTTTTTCTGTCCTCTTTCTATGTTTTTCCCCTTCTGTTCTTATTCTGTCTCATTCAGTTGTCCTCCCCCCTTCTCCTAGCTCGTCGTCGTAGGGGGGCTTACAAGCTGACATCGTCAGCTTAACCAATTGTGCTAGGTTCTGTATTCTTCTACTTTTTTGTTCTTTTTTTCCTTCTTCCGCGCCTCCTGGCAGACCCCTCGAGGCGGGGCCTCTGGCCTATCAAGAGTCAGGTGCCGGAGATCCGGTTATAAACCTCCTCTGATGGCGGGTACAGTCAGCTCTCCTAATTCGTGCCTATATGGGCGACACAAGACGGCGCGTATTAGGAATTTACGAATTAGGAATAACATACCTTATGGGAAAAATAGCTTATGGTGGACACCTCGAGAAAATTAGCCTAATTTTGAAATGTTTTGCCCTAATTACCAACCAAAACTGGATTAAATGATGAACAATAAGACATACAGTACAATAATAATAAAATACACCGAAAGCGAGAGCAAAAATAATTAGCCTAAAGACTCTACATCAAACTAGAAAACATAAACAAACAAGTGAATGAACTCCAAGAAACTAGCTGCATTTTGTGTCACCCTAAAGTCTGATAACCCACTCTCATTAAAGTGTGGTGGCACAAAATGACAAGGGGCGATCCAGACTTTTAAATATATACATTATATGGACAACCTTTCCTGACTATTTTTAAGAATGAAAGTAAATATGCATTGCAGAATAATGATTACAAAGCAAATAAAGACAAAATAAAAGCGAAATAGCCTAATATACCAAATATAATGAGGTATGTCAGGGACTGGAATAATCGACAACAGAACATATCGGCAATAAATTTGAATATACAGTATACAATTTAAGATGTGTTGTGACATTACATATTAGATGAAATTATACAACATATTTATTTGTTTAATATTAGAGCAAGAAATAATCGCATACATAGAAATTTCAATAATTCTGAGGAGGAGTGACGGATTAATTACCGTGACGAACACTGATTTTCTGAACTTGACTCTTGGGAAGACTACGTCAAGGTCACAAGGCTACAAGCACATGCTCCGCAGCTCGGCCACTTCTCCCTCACTACCCTCAGCACTCCCCACGCAGCTGTAGTGTAAAGTCAGTGAAAATAGGCTAGCCTAAAACAGACCTCGGATGCGGAAATACCCTGAGCCGAACAGACCAAGTGGGATATCTCTATTGGTCTAACTGGTAAGGTGCCTGCCTCACACCCAAGGGTCGAGAGTTCGTGCCCCCACCAGGGCATGATATTTTCGTGAGGCTATTTCCGCATTTAACGAAGTTTAGGTGTGCTGATTAAATTGTTCAGATGGTTGAGAGTAAGATCGGAGCTCCATAAATCCTCTTTCGGGTATGGTGTAAAAACCGACCCCCACAGGACAAGGAAGAGGATAGGAGAGAGCAGGGAGTGTTGTGAGACTCGATTGGGTTGGGTTGTGGAGTTGCCAGCCGCCCAAGCGAGTTGCCAACTGGGCAGTTTGTAGGTGCGTGTAGCATCGCTCAGCGAAGTTGACTCACCATTCCCGTTCATCTCTCTGACGGACTCTCCGTCGATTCGGCTCAAGCTTGTTCCTCTCTGTTCGGAGCTTTCGCTTCCCGGAAGGTGAAGTAGTGTAAAGTCAGTGAAAATAGGCTAGCCTAAAACAGACCTCGGATGCGGAAATACCCTGAGCCGAACAGACCAAGTGGGATATCTCTATTGGTCTAACTGGTAAGGTGCCTGCCTCACACCCAAGGGTCGAGAGTTCGTGCCCCCACCAGGGCATGATATTTTCGTGAGGCTATTTCCGCATTTAACGAAGTTTAGGTGTGCTGGTTAAATTGTTCAGATGGTTGAGAGTAAGATCGGAGTTCCATAAATCCTCTTTCGGGTATGGTGTAAAAACCGACCCCCACAGTGGTGCTTTGCTAAACTCTGACAAATGTTATGATATTTATACATATGCGTGTACTGTTACTTAGTAATATTGTATTGTGTAACCTAATCAACCCGAATGATATAAATTTAAGTAAGAATGCACCGAAATACAGTATAATCGTGATTAGGCGCGAATGGAGTGGCACCGCGGCTGCGGCCATGTGTTCCAATGTTTATAAACAACACGCTTTAGGCCTACATATCAAGATCAATAATTAATGATCCATCATTTCGATATTATTTTGATCTAGTTGAATTTGTAAAAAATTGTGATGACTATTCCTATAATATAATCGCTTACTTCGAGGTATTATATATAATAACTCCGGTAGGTTATCGGCCTTCTATAGGATTATGACGCTTCTTTCGGATATTCTGAGGATATAGCTAGGAACATTTATAATTATCACATCCAAATCGATTATTTGTATATGGATATATACACAAAGTCTTAAAACTGTTATCAAGTTCCGAAAGTCTGAATCGGGTCGAGTTTCGACCCTGTGTAGGAGCAGGGTTGAGTTGGCTTGATGTTGGACACCCTTTTATGGCATTTGGGTGTGAAATATGACACCATTTCCAGTCTATCGGAGATAATGATGGTAAAGGAAAATGCGGTAACTGTCTTGATAGCGTAATGCATAAATGCGCGGAATTCAGTGTAAGTATCCTAGGTTCGAGTCCTTGGAGTGCCACATTTATTTATTGATTTCATTAATTGAGTTTAGAAGTACTGTACAGTAAAGTTGGTTGGTGAAAAAATATGAATTGTCAAGGTTTTTGAGTGAATCCGACGATCGGAGCGTCACTTTCAGCCTCCATCTTTAATGTTGTCAAGACCAGACAGACGCTCTAAGTCCACCCGCCTTTTACTTGCTTATTTGTGCCTGAACCTTGTATCTCTCGCGTTTATTATGGCCTCTAGTGTATTCAGTGATAGCGACGGTGTGCCTGGTGGTAATAATGAAGGAATTGAATCCCCGGGACCATCAAAACAGTCAAGTCAAGTGCCATGTCTGATGAAATCCGCGGAAACATGACGATGAGTTAGGCTATGCTAAATATGACTATGGTTTCAAATAAAGTATGTGGTAAGTACTGTAATACCCTCATAATAAAATATCTGTGCCACGCGAAATCATGGGTGTCCACGTGTAATGTAAAAAGGGCGGATTTGGCCAATTTTGTGCACCCGAAACGCTTATTAGCCTATAAACGGCGAGGGGGGTATTGAACTCGATAACCATGGGCGAGCATATAGGCTCCATTCAGGCCTATAATCGTCATTTTATGATAAATATCGTTATTACTTATTCATATGAGCCTATTTTACCTTCACTATGAAGATAGTAACCTGTAACAACAATAAAACAAGTGAAAATATAATTTTTCTGGTCAAAATCGCGAATATATATGGAGCAGCCCATTCATGAATTATGGAGCAAATTGAGGAAGCCCTCCCTCCACGAGGCCTCAAGCCACACTGAGCGGCTGAGCCTACTCCTCCGCAGTCCACACTCTCGGTTGTGTAACACTCGCTAGACACGTAAGCACATCCTCCACACATTTTGCTAATGTTAGCACAAAAATATACCAACGAATTAGGGAATAACAGGGAAAATAGGTGATAATTGAAGGGGGAGGGGATGTGGAGGAGTGATATGGGGTGTATTGAAAAAAAAAAAAAAAAAAATTGTTTAGTGCTACTGGGACCGTTTAACCCTTCCTCCCCAGGCAGGCTTTATGAATGACGAAAAGGCCTACCCGGGCGATCTGGCCAAAAAACGTATGTAAACATAGGCCTTTTCTTGTTATTTTAACCCTCTCACATCCAGCAACTTAATTATCTAACTTATGGTAAGACCTCTAATTTGCCATGAAATATCAGGCAGGGCGAGTTTTCGAAGCCTTGTGTTTTTCTGTATTTTCATCCACCAGAATGCTGTTTATTGTGATGTATCATATGTCAATGGAAAGAGGAATATTTATAGTACATGATAAAACAAAACAAAATGTAAATAAATCGAAATATGAAATTGTAAATGAGTCCGGAATACAATTATTTCCCATGCAATTGCCTTCACACCGTCCTAGCTCTAAATTGTGAGTGATGACCATATATTTTTTTGCTCAAATAATAGTATTTTTTCTCCTCTTTCCAAATCTGAAAACAGAAATTGTTTATCTTCAATAGTTCTCAAGCAGTGACTGAACAAATATATATATATATATATATTTTGATTGATATGGTTTTTAACATTTTCGATTTATTTCGTTGCTACGAAGTGTATGGTTTTAAATTTAGGCTGTATGAATACGGCAAATAATGCTGATGAGTATAAAATAAACTAGAAGTTCCTAGGACAAATACTTTTTGCGCTATGAATATTTGAAATGAAGAGCCAAAATGCGAATATTTATGCTTCACCCATCTCTGTTCCGGCGATGCTAGCCGGGTTCCGAGCTGTTCCCCACCTCGTGGTTGAGTTATTTGCTCGGATACGTATATAACTATATATCACCAGAATCGAAAAATTGTGATCTTTCCAATGGTGAAAACAAAAATAATATAGCGTAATTCGTTCGCGAGCTATGCGCAATTGTTTCCATGCAGTGACCGAAAAAAAAAAATAGATATGGTTTATAACATTTTCGATTTATTTCGTTGCTACGAAGTGTATGGTTTTAAATTTAGGCTGTATGAATACGGCAAATAATGCTGATGAGTATAAAACAAACTAGAAGTTCCTAGGACAAATACTTTTTGCGCTATGAATATTTGAAATGAAGAGCCAAAATGCGAATATTTACGCTTCACCCGTCTCTTTACCGCCAATGCTAGCCGGGTTCCGAGCTGTTCCCCACCTCGGCATTGGTTTATTTGCTCGGATACGTATATAACTGTTTATATCACCGTCATCGGAAAATTATGCTCTTTCTAATGGTGAAAACAATAATAATATAGTGTTATTGGTTCGCGAGCTATGCGCAATTGTTTCCATGCATTGTTATTGTTATGTAAATATATGAGAATGTTTATACAGTTGTATATCTTTGCCACAATGTACAACATTTATATAAATATATAAATATAATCTATATATATATATATATATATATACTGTATATATACAGTATATATATATATATATATATATATATATATATATATATATATATATATAAAATAAATGAAATAAAAATATAAATAAAATGAAATAAATCAAATCAAATAAATATATAAATAAAATAAAAATGTAATAATAATATAAATACTCGATTATGGGCCTTGGGCTTGCTCGGGACCTTGGGGCTGATCCGCTAGGCACCCTGGGGAACAGGAATAAAAAAGAAACAAAATTATATATATACTGGGTATATAATAATATATATATATATATATATATATACTGTATATATAAATAAAATAAATAAAATAAAAAATATAATAATAATATAAATACTCGATTATGGGCCTTGGGCTTGCTCGGGACCTTGGGGCTGATCCGCTAGACAGCCTGGGGAACAGGAATAATAAAGAAAAAAAATATATATATATACCGGGTATATACGTATATACTGTATATATATATATATATATATATATATTATATATATTATACTGTATATATAAATAAAATAAATAAAATAAAAAATATAATAATAATATAAATACTCGATTATGGGCCTTGGGGTTGCTCGGGACCTTGGGGCTGATCCGCTAGACACCCTGGGGAACAGGAATAAAAAAAAAAATATATATATATATACCGGGTATATATATATATAATATAATATATATATATATATATATATATATATATATATATATATATATATATACAGTATATATATATATATATATATTATATATACTGTATATATATATACTGTATATATAAATAAAATTAATAAAATAAAAAATATAATAATAATATAAATACTCGATTATGGGCCTTGGGCTTGCTCAGGACCTTGGGGCTGATCTGCTAGACACCCTGGGGAACAGGAATAACAAAGCAAATATATACGGTATATATATATAAAAAAAATAAACATAAATAAAATGAAAACAAAAAATAAAAAAAAATAAAAACTAATAAATCAAATATATAAATATTTAAATAAAATAAAAACTATAATAATATAAATACTCTATTATGAGCCTTGGGCTTGCTCGGGACCTTGGGGCTGATCCGCTAGACACCCTGGGGAACAGGAATAAAAAAAAACAAAAACAAAAATATATATATGTACCGGGTATGTATGTATATATATAATATAATATATATATATATATATATATATATATATATATATATATATATATATATATATATATACTGTATATATAAATAAAATAAATAAAATAAAAAATATAATAATAATATAAATACTCGATTATGGGCCTTGGGCTTGCTCAGGACCTTGGGGCTGATCTGCTAGACACCCTGGGGAACAGGAATAACAAAACAAATATATACGGTATATATATATAAAATAAATAAAATAAACATAAAAAAATTAAAAAAATTAAATAAAATAAATAAAAACTAATAAATAAAATATATAAATATTTAAATAAAATACAAAATATAATAATATAAATACTCGATTATGGGCCTTGGGCTTGCTCGGGACCTTGGGGCTGTTATATACTGTATATAGGCTATTTATAATATATATATATATAATTATAATAATATACTGTAATATAACTAAAATTCCATAGAGTACTTACCATACTTCCTGTAAGCATTCCTGTGACATCTTCGTGATTATAATGTATTTATTTCGTAGGCAGTATTTATTGATAAATATTTGTCTTTCAAGCAAAAAATAGTGTAAAGTCATCAATGATACCTAGACAAAACTGCATCAATACTCAAGGGGTTAACCAAGATTCACTCCCCTCAGTCACCAAAAGTCACAAGTAACATCGTATACATATATAGTTCGAATTATTCACTAAACACTTTCACTGGGTAGATGAAATAATCCATAATTGCCTGCCTATAGCTAGGGATGGTGGGCCAGAGGGAGGGAGCCCAGAATTTAAAGGGCCGGGACCCTGCCTCACAGTCTGGGGGCCGGGAAACTACTGACTTTACAGAGGCCCGCGCTCCTCAGAGAGGGACGCTATGGGGTTGCTAGATATTTCCTTTTGTA
Source organism: Paralithodes platypus (assembly GCA_032716605.1). NCBI lineage: Eukaryota > Metazoa > Arthropoda > Malacostraca > Decapoda > Lithodidae > Paralithodes > Paralithodes platypus. The sequence continues at coordinate 23,010,311 of CM064503.1, read as the reverse complement.
ACTTACTGATGCCTAACTTACCAGTCCAAATTGAGTCAAAATCGAGTCATAAACTTATTTTTGGCGAATATTTCTAACTTACAGGTGGCATTATGACGCGATTGCGTCATACGAGCACTCTTGGAGGGGTGGCGTTATGACGCGATCGCGTCCTATAGATGCGGGAGGGTTAAGGGGACCGACCGGTTATTTACAAACTTCCAGGTCTTACTTTCAATGTAAATGCAATTTGGCACAGGTGTATGTGACTATAAAACTAGGTCAAACACAATTTTTTTGTTTTTTTGCTTTTTTCATTCAATTTAGGTAAAAAAAATGTTGAAAACTATAGCACTACAAAGACGCATATAACTCCTACAGAAATCCCTATAGCACCTGCTGTATGTGATCAAACAACTCACAATTGGTGTGTCTGTAGTTTCTATATAAAAACTGTTTAATATATATTTTGTGTATTTTTGTATTTAGGTGATTATGAAATAAGGTGAAATTATTTTGTAGAATTTTACGACTGACAACATGCTGCAAGCAAACAAAGTTGGCTAGAGTAAATTAGCTTTATAGACAATGTAGAGTTTTTAATTCCCTTTCCATTGGTATATACGCCATTCCTATAGGTCCAATAATACATTTATTATAAGATCCCAAAGTGGGACAAAACAGTTTTGAGAAAAACATGTGAAAATCTAAGGTAATTAGGGGAATTTTTTTTTTTTTTCTCGTTTACAATATTTCACGCAGGAACATGGCAGACTAGAAGATAAAGCGTATGGGAGGTTGTAGAGTATTTTATGCTCTTTCCATTTATATATGTATGATCCTCGTACGACCAGTAGTTACTGAGCATGTCAATTTCAAAGTTAGCTATATAACGTTTTTAGAAATACAGGAAAAGTTTGGAAGAAAAAAAAAAACAATTTCCAATGGGTTTTCACTAATAACATTTCAATGGCTTATGAAGGGATATTGAGTAAAAACGGTAGTACATCTAATGGTATTTTCAGGATTTCGAGCTTGTTATGCCTAAATAACCGGTCAGTCCCCTTAACTGCTTGAGAATTCACACAAATCTCAAAATGTAGCCTTTACTTGTATCTGTAGACTGGCGTTGAGTAGAGCTCTCTAGGTCAACTGGTTCAGTTGTGATGACGATTTCCGTGGAGAGAATTTTTCCGCGGATTTAGCAATATCGGACACTTGGAAACATTAATTTTTGCTATAACTAGTAATGACGGACAAGGTCGTACTTCTCCTTTTTGCTGAGGCTTGGCATCACAAAGATCGGCTTTGTAAACTAACGTTTCGCCGCGCGGCTTTCAAAACACGCTTAATAGGCTTTCAAGCTTACAGATTTTAAAAGGACGCCCGGGCTCCTGCCCTTCGCAAGGTGTGTCCTTTTAAAATGCTGCCCGGGCAGGAAGGGTTAAATGTTTTTTTTAGGCCTCCCTCTTAAGAGCTTTGCTGCCCTCGCCCAGTAAAACTTCTTATGAGCTTTCTCGCCGTTATTCAGAATTTTTATTTTGTCTGACCCCTAGGCGCGTATTAGGGTTTTCGCGAATTAGGAAGGCGCGTATTAGGCGAGCTGACTGTACATGGAGGTGCTAGGCCCCGGTGCTGATGGTGGGAGGGGTTTTCACCCTGATTGATCAATTGCCGCCCACCTCAAGGGAGGCAGCCCCTCCTTAATAAGGCACTGATATCCGCCCTGGCCCCTGCCTTATTGAGCCTCTAGGGCTAGGAGGGATTCTCCCTCTAAACGGGTTCATCACTTTGGCTTGCCTCCAATGAAATTGAAATCTGGACTGATCTTCTTGTTGCTGACCTTGGCTCGCCCCCTGACTCCCACCCTGAATCTTCACTCCCTGTGGCTACTACTTCTGTGGCCACTCCAGCTCCCACTATCACCATCCCGTCCTCTCCCGAGGTACGAGGTTCCAAATCCGACTTAACAACAACGACGAATAGTGTTACTAGTTCTGTGACTTCCACCTTACTACCTACTGTGCTTACTGCTCCAGTGCCAACCTCAGCTGCTAACCTTGATACGGATAATACTGGTTTGATTTTGTCCTTTACGTAATCATCGACTAGCGTTGACCCACCTACTACGACTTCCACCACTTCAACCATGGTGCATACCCATTCCTCTGGCGACTCTTCCACACAGCATCTTACTTTACAGCAGCCTTATGTATTACCCAGATCTCGCAATAATTGCCGGCCTCGTTTCCGGCCTGACCCGGCATATGTCCATTTTGATTCACTATTTGGTGAGAATTCATGGAGTTGGTACCTTGTACTCCACTCTGATGCTCCATTACGAAACTGGGAGCTCGAGCTTGCTCTTCTTGAGGTCCATGCCACACGTGACATGTCTCTCCGTCCTCATGGTTCTGGTGATTGGTTGATAGAGGCTACCACTGAAGAGCAATTGAAGTAATTCCTCCGGTTAACGTCCATAGACGGCGTTGCGGTATCTGTCCCGCCTCATGAGCACTAGCTTGAACTCTGTCCAGGGCACTGTTGTTCTCCCTCAATCAGACGAATGCCCATCTCTTAGCGCAATACAAGAATCCCTTCAGTTGAGAGGACATTTCTGCTCAAAGTTTGATATCTTCCAGCGTACTATCCTCGGCACCTCAAGGTCGATAAATGTTGCTAAGTTAACATTCCCCGGTAAAACGCTTCCGTCGAAGGTCACCTTCTTAGGGGAAACTAGATAAGTACGTCCTTATATTCCACAACCTCTCCAATGTAGGAATTGCTCTTCCTTCACTCACTCGGCCAAAATGTGTCGCAACAAAAGCGTATGTGCCTACTGTGGTTCGTCTGCGCATGAGACGAAATGGAATTGCGGTCCCGCCCACTGTATAAATTGTGGAGGAGCCCATCATGCTCGATCCAAGAATTGTGAGTTTCATATTTATAACACTGAAGTTAAGTTATTACTAACCAGATAGGCCTTCACTGTCCCTCCTGCTAAACATGAGCTAGCTGTACGTGGTCTACACGATCCAGCCAAACGGAACTCCTATTGGTCTCAAGTGTTATCATCGCAATCTGCTCCGGTACCTCAACACCCACCTGGTGTTGTTCCTGCTGCCACCACTGCTACCACTTCTGGCCCCTCCAGCAAAAACACAAGCCCATTATCTACATTGTATTTACTCTCTACATCCAATAGCTTTGCTGCACTGTCTGACCATTTTCCCTTAGATGAGTCGTCTGCCCTTGATGAACCGATGGAATTCGCTTATAGTAAAAGAGGTAGGGATCTTCCTGTGCATTCCGGGTCTCAGTCTCCTTCACACCCTCAAGCCAAACATCAACGTGTGAAGGCCAAATAGGTCTCCCTCTTGAACACGTCTGCCTTCACTGTCAAATGATCTGCCCTTGGGTCCTCCATCTGTCGAAGGGTCTACTATTCCTCCCACATCAGATCTTAATTCTTCGCCTCCTGCTAGCGACAAAGAACATACCGATAGTCACAGTGCGACTACCACTCTCCCAATCCCTTCCCATGTTTCCTCGGGTGGGCATGGCGGAGTGGTTCGCCCGACCAAGTCGATTCCGGGTGATCAAGAACCCCCTCCCAAACATAATATGAAATGTGGATGTCATGCATGCTTCCAGAACGTGTACAATGATGCTCCTGCTGTTAATCAGTATACTTCTCAAATTGGTACGTGATTTCCTGGATAACCGGGAAGTGGATGATGCTGATACTACTCTAGTCCATGGCTCACCTTGGCTCTGCATTCACCACTTACGCATACGCTATAAAGAGTCTCAAAAAACCAAAGAAGCCTTTGTGGAAGCTTTGGCTCATAGTTCTGTCCTTTTACAACCTAAAGCCTCCCCGTCATCTAAACCTATTGCTCGGTCAGAAACTCAAGCCCCCACCGTTAAAAAATCATATACACAATCCTATAGAAAGTTGAAAGATTCTAACAAGTCAGCGAATCTTAATAACCTTACCCATCTTACGTGATTTTTAATCCTTCCATTATTCAATGGAATATAAATGGATTCTCCCCTCGGTTGCAGCTTGGGGAAATTCAACGTTTAATATATAATTACTCTCCAATGTATCTTTGTCTTCAACATGTTGGATTGTGTCCTGACACTGTTTTAAATTACCGTTTGGCTAGTGGGTCCGTTACTAACGGTAATGAATTAGGCACTGCCATTTATGTCCATAATGGTGCTACTTTTAATTTACTCCCTCCACCAGGTGGTTATCTTCAATGTTCTGCCATTGAATTGTCCATTCCAGGTGGAGGCCTGTTATCTATATGCAATTTTTATAACCAACCTGATTTTAACTATGACTTATCCCTCCCACCCTTTCTTACCTCCTTCCCTAACCTCCTACTTGTGGTTGGAGATTTTAATGCCCATAGTCCTATATGGGATTCGCATTGTTCCACATCAGATGTTCCTGGGTCCCATCTTGAACAGTTGCTCCAATCTAATTTTTGTTGCCTAAATGAGGAAGGTACATCTACATTTTTCTCCAAAGCCCATGGCACGATGACTTCTATAGATGTTTCCCTATGCTCTTCAACTATAGTTAATACGGTTGACTGGCGTGTATTAGACGATTCCTACTCTAGCGACCATTTTCACATTATTTTGTCATGTTTAACTCCGCTTCCGTCTAATGCTCCTCCACAATACAATTTGCGTAAGGTGGATTGGGAAGCATTCCATCTGCATACAAGATGTGTCCCACCTTTCCTGCCTCTAAGAGATCAGGACGATCTTGCTGATCATTTTACAGCATTCGTTATTGACGCTGCGGACAAGTCCATTCCGTCCTCCTCCCCCCTTTCCCATGACAAGAGGGTCCCGTGGTGGACTGATGCCCTCCAATCACTAGTTAAACATAAGCATGCTGTTGGCCGTAGACTAAATCGCCTTAATAGACGCTATCGTTTCATAACTACACGTCGTCCTTTTCAGCCTGATGACCTCGCATCCATGGTTTCCCTTATCATGGATATCATGGTCCTTAAGCCACTTTATAATCGATTGACCGCAAAGTTCCGCAACGAGATCAAGCACCAGAAATCCACTTCTTGGCAAAATTATGTATCTTCCATCTCTTCTACTACTTCCATGAAAACTACCTGGTACAAGTTCGGTAAAAATAATGGGTCACATTTCCGCCCTCCAGTGCAATGGTCGTCGAGTTCACAGTCCACAAGAAATCTCTACCATTCTAGGACATCACCTAGCCTCGGTCAGCAGTTTAGATAATCCTCCTGCTACCTTCCGCCGTCGTAAAGAGACTGCTGAATCTGTACCTATGAATTTTGAGACCTCTGATGACTTTACATATAATCAACCCTCTACGGTGACTGAATTGGAGGCTGCTCTTGCTTCTTGTTCAAGTACCGCCCCTGGCCATGACAATATCAGTTTTGAACTACTTAAACATATTGCTCCCCTTGCACAGACCTATTTACTACAGCTTTATAATTATTTGTGGGTTAATGGTCTATTTCCACGATCTTGGAGACACGCTGAGGTTATCCCTATAGCTAAACCGGGTAAAGACCCAAATCTTCCCACAGATTATCGACCTATCTCTCTCACCAGTTGTTCATGGAGAAGATGGTGAATGCACGTTTGCTTTGGTGGCTCCATTAACATGATATTATAACCTCCTCTCAGTTTGGCTCCCAACCCAATAGGTCCACTCTTGACTCCCTTACCCATTTAGAGTCATATATTCGGGATGGGTTTACCCGCAAATTCACGAATGTAGCAGTTTTCTTTGACATTCAAAAAGCATACGACACCACTTGGCGTCATGCGATACTCCGAACCCTTCATTCCAATGGTATTAAAGGTCACCTCCCGGTCTTTCTCTCTAATTTCCTTGATGACCGTACCTTCCATACTCGAATTGACACTACTACCTCTGCCTCATTTTCACTCCAAAGTGGCATCCCGCAAGGTAGCATTTTAAGTACAGTACAGTAGTACCCTTTTTGCATTGGCAATTAACCCCTCAGACCCGGTTGGGCTCTGAGGCATCCATAACAAACACGGCCCGCGCAACCCGGACGGGCTCTGAGGCTCCGAGTGCTTGCGTACGTGCTTTCGAATGGCGCGCATAAATGTTTGGTGTCGTGGGTGGTAGATGGCGCCACCACACGTGAACTATGCCACGACAACAGTCTCTACCCAGACGCCATCATGGATAGTACGCCAAAAAGTGATTCCGCTGTGTCCGATACCGTGCTCCCTACGACGCCTGCCCAAGCTCGTCGCGTCTTACACAGACGCCACCGCCTGAATGTGTTATCTCCCGGAGGTATTGACATAGGTGGGCACGATAACCAAAAACCTTAACTTCGTTAACCGTTATTTCGTTAACGAAAACCTTAATGTCGTTAACCGTTAACCGTTAACCGGCGATACATTTATCGCTCGTTAACCGTTAAATCGCTAAATCCGATCCTTTCGATAACGATATCTTTACTTCGTTAGTATCGTTATTTATCGAAGATATGGATATTTATCATATTTTATATAAAAAATCTTAAATGCAGCAATGCTATCATTATTTTATTAGAAAAAACCCCCACCTGACACTTCATTTGATTTAGTAGATCATTTAGATGATTTTCAGATTTAGTGATGTCTAAGCTGGATCTCTAGGCATTTCTCCTGGATGATTTGAAGATATGTCATATGGATCATATGGATCATATAATTCATATTCAATTATTCATATGGATATTTATTTCCTGACACTTCATTTATTATTTATGATCATTGATTTATGATTTAGTAGAACTTAGAAGATAATTTACATTTACATGATTTACTGATGATTTACACAAGGTTGAAGGTTCAGACTTCAGAGCCTCAGAGGTTCTGCCGCATGTTCCCCTTCAGAAACATTTACATATTAAAATTGTGATCTGAAAGAGAGCTCCTCTTGGCCCTGAAGATGTCCTTTCCAAGGGAGAACAAGCGCTCCACCGCGGAACTGGATGGCATCGCTGTATTGTACAGAAGGAAGAGGTCAATCAGCACCTTCTCACCGTTGAAGGCTGGGTCTGCAAGACTGTCAGTCCCTTTGTCCTGCAGCCATACCTTCACGATGTAGGCAGCCTTGTGTTTAGTCGACCTGTGATGATCATGACCTCCTCCTCCGGCAGTCTCCTCCTCCGCAGCGCCACAGAGGAAGGAGTAGTAGTCGTCATTCTCCTCCTCGCTGCTGCTGCTGTTGTTGATGGCGGTCGCCTGGTCATGTTGACGTAGGAAGTCCTCCACCTTCCTCTCCATCAGGGACTTGACCTCTGCCTGCTTGACCCTAGTCTCCTCAGAAGCCCCCATCCACCTGAGGCGAAACTTCGGGTGGAAGGCAGTGGCCAGGAGACACTCCTCATCCTCAAAGGTGGCGGCGAATCTCCTGTCCAAGGCAGCGAGGAGGGTGTTGACCAGGGGCTCGCAGAACTTGAGGTTGCCGCTGGTCAAGAAGTTGGCGAGCTTCTTTTTGACGATGAGGAGGGTGGGGATCAGGCAGCCCAGGAAGCACTGTGTTTCTCCCTGGATCTGGTCCAGTGCTGTGGCGACCGGTGCCATGACCTTGCCAAGGAATGGCCAGGGTGAATCGGGTGACCGAGCCTCGTCAGTCACCATCGGCGTCACCTCAGGCTCAGAGTCATTAGACTCTAAATCTTGGCTCGATCCGCTCAATGCGGGCACCGACTGCGACATAGTATCTTGCGACGACATGATCACTAGTAATAGTGATTCAATGCAAATATAATGTGAAGGAGCAAGCCGAGAAACACGTTGAACACTGTAACACAAAAGTATACGAGACGGGGAACTGCTAGATGTTACTGCGACGAGAGCTGCTTGGAGAGTGAGGAGGAACGAGGTTGCGTCGTGGACTCGTGGTCACGTGACCCCCCAAGCGGCCCGCATGAGTGGAGAAGAAATTACGAGGGTTCGGTTCGGCTTTTAGTTTACCTATTTATTGACTATTCTGCGGATTTCTGCCTGTTTGGCAATTAATTAACGATTATCGCTATTTTGGAACAAAAAGTATCGACGTTACCGTTAATTCGTTAAAGCTGGATTTTTTTTTATCCGATAAACGTTAACCCAAAATCGTTAACGCGTTACATTATTGCGTTACTTTATCGCGTTAGTGCCCACCTATGGGTATTGAGGAGACATTGACAATTTATGAGCGTGCTGATGCACAGCATAATGTTGATAATGAAGGCAGTGATAAATCGGCTAATTATCAGTCGAGTGATTATGGCGATGACAGTGACAAAGACGCTCAATTCATGGGATTTGCGAGTGAACATGAGACTGATGAGAGTGATGAAGGTGAAGTAGCAGCTTTCGTGGAAGCTGTTTTAGCTGAAGACAGTGAAGTGGGGAAAGTGAGTGAGTGGGAGAGTTCAAGGTCACTCCAAGTTTCAGTTGAGTGACACGACTCCAAGCCCTTCGCCAGCTAAATCGCCTTTCAAGCTACGCTTTTATAAGAAGCAGGTACTTGAAAAGGCGGCCGCGGCAGCCAGGGAAGAAGCCAAAAGACTTGGTGAGGATGAGGCTGTGAGTGTGGTGACTCATCTCGCCCGCCATTGTCTCCCTTATCTACCCATGCCACCCAAGATGACCCGGGCGCCCCGCATTCTTCCCCACCACCCCCACCACTGCCAAGGGTTGAGGACCCCCCACTTTCGGCCTATTTGCCTCCTACAGTAGGTCCCCCGACAGGAGACATACTGCTGCCGAAAAGGGGAAAGGCAGGAAATATGTGAAAAAGGGACAGAAAACTAGGCGGGCTTTGTTCGAGGCTCCCGCAGCGTCCACCCCTGCCGGCCCCAGCCATACGCCCTCGCAACTTTCCCCACGGTCCTCCCCACCTCTCCAGCCGTCAACATATGTTCCTGACGAAGTCTTTGAGCTCGCATCACCATTACCTGGGCCTAGTGACAGTGAAACATTGCTTTCTGCCACTCGTCGCAGGCCAAGGAGCCCAGGACCTCGGGGGGACATAGCCTCACCTGCCACTCCTTCCCCACCTCGCCCCCCTGCATGCCACCCACGCATTACTCGTTCCCCGCCAGATTATGTGGGGGACACTGACGATTAAGGGCACCTCTCAGAAGACTCTGGCCATGACTACCCCATCCGCTCCGCCCGGGGGCGTCGTGCTGTGGCCCGCCCTGGCCGCCGCCCTGGCCGCTGCCCTGGCCGCTGCCCTGGCCGCCCTAGGGCGCGCGCCTCCCGAGTTGGCCGTGGGCGTGCTGGGCCACCAACTGGAGCTCCTCGTCAGCGTCGCCAAGACCCATTCTACGTTTTTCAGTGGCAAGACGTGGCTGACGGGGAAGATTTCAACCCTGATGTACCAGCTTTTGATGAGGTACAGGAGGGTTCAGGAATTACCCCCAATTTTCCCGCAGGCCCCAATGCCACATGAGCTTTTTGAGGCCTTTTTTGATGAGGTTACCGGATTTGTCATCAAGGAGACAAACAAGCAGCACCAATTTCAGGTCCACTTTTTTGACAAGGTGACCAAGGGCCACATGAGGCAGTGGACCGATGTGACTCATCACAAGTTCATGGTGTTCCTGGCACTCACCATGCTAATGCCTCATGTCAAGAAGCATAGGTTGCCTGACTATTGGATCACCAATGATCTCATATCCACCCCTGCCTTCGGGAAATATATGTCTCGCGACCGGTACCTGGACATCCTCGCAGCGCTCCATCTTGTCACCAACACCGACGTCCACAAGCCAGACAAGCTGTGGAAGATTAGGACGTTGTACGAGATGATGCGACACCGTTTCTCCTCCTACTTCAAGCCCTTCTGCAAGGTCGTCATTGATGAGTCTCTTGTGCTGTTCCGGGGAAAGCTCAGCTTCTTGCAGTACATCCCCTCAAAGAGACATCGCTTTGGCATCAAGTTCTTTGTGCTGTGCGACTGCCGAACTGGCTATGTCCTGGACTACCTGGTCTACAGCAGGAAGGAAGGGGACGTGTTTGTGGACCCCCTCATTGGCTTTGGCGGAGCAGTGGTGCAAGCCATGATGGACCGCTATTTCCACAAGAATCACGTCCTCTACACGGACAATTACTACACGTCCCCCACTCTCTCAAAGTACCTCCATGAGCGCAAGACGGGGACTGTAGGCACAGTACGAGGGAGAAGGAAGGGCATGCCACCTTTCCCTCCAAAGACCAAAAAAGGCGATGTGTTCAGGAAGAAGTCGGGGCGCCCCCCATTCTGGCTATCCACTGGCATGACCAGCGGAAGGTCAACCTCCTGACCACCGTCCACAAGGGGGAAATGGTGGAGACTGGCAAGGTGGATCGCCGCACCCAGGCCAGGGTGACCAAGCCCGATGCTGTTATGGACTACAACATCAACATGAGGCTGGTGAACAAGTCCGACATGCAGATAGGCTTCATTGACTGTCTGCGTACCTCGTGCAGATGGTACAAAAAGTTCTTTCTGTACATGGTGGACATGTCCATTCTGAACGCTTACAACATCTACAAGCTTCGGAATGAGAACACACCCAGGAAGTTCAATAGCTTGCGGAGGTTCCAAAAGCACGTGTAGAAGGAGCTCCTGGAGAAGTATGCTACGCCACAGAGGGCAGTGGCACATGCTGGGCCCGCCGCTACTGACCGCTTGCACTGTGCATATTACAAGAATATGCACAGGCTCGTTTCCCTGCCTCAGACAGCAGCAGGAAGAAAGCAGCAGAAGCGGTGCCATGTCTGCTACAACACCAGGCTGAGGGCGAGGTCAGATAAAAAGTCCACCCTGGAGTGTGTGGAGTGCAAGGTGGCACTCTGTGCTGAAGGGTGCTTCTTTGATTACCACTCCAAGCAGGAGTTCTAATAATCATAGTGAAAGTACCAAAGACAGTGACAATATGTATATATATAGGTAAAAAGTGGAAGTAAAACAATTTATTGTAATACAAAAGTCATGTATTATGAGAAAATTGATACAAATACAATTACACCATAATAATATGTGAAAGGTGACACATATGTATATAATAAGTGACATTCATATGATTAGAACCTATAGAAATATATAAAACAGTGAAAAAAGACACAATAAATTGTATATAAAACGTTTACAAAGCATATAACTAAGTGAAAGTGACACAAGACCTAATATTTGATGGCCAAAGTATAATAAACACCTGTGATAATGAATAATCAGTGCCTAATATAACAATAACCTACCTCAATTACTAATAAAGCATACGGTATCGAGTGAAAATTAGCATTATCAGTGACAGTGACACTCTCTAAAGCATATTTACCAAAGTGAAAGTGACACAAGACCTAGTATTTGATGGCCAAAGTATAATAAACACCTGTGATAACGAATAATCAGTGCCTAATAAAACAATAACCTACCTCAATTAATAACAAAGCGTACGGTATCGTACGGTATCGAGTGAAAAAGAGCAATATTAGTGACAGTGATACCCTAATACACATACTTTATATAATTGGCCTCAAAATAACTATAAAAATATCAAATAAACATCAAATTCTCAATATCAAACTCTAAAATCGTCTAAGGGAGGTAAACACTCTGGCGCGACGAGTGGCTTGGTGCATGGTAGCCGGGGCGACGCATCTGAACGCGGGAAGAATTTTCCGCCGAAAATCACTCTACTTCCCGCGCTCACCATTATGCAACCACTGGGGCTAGAGACCTCTACTCAACAGAATTCTACAGAGGAAGGTTTGTGCAACATTTTAGTTTTTTATTCATAACATTACATGCCCTATTTATTGAGTTACAGGTGAGTTAACATAGCCCAATAAACGTCAAAACACCCGGTACCACAGTACAGTCGCGAGCTAGAGGCCCCGGGTCTGGAGGGTTAATGCTTTTAATATTTTTATTTTTTACGGGTGTTTTCTAGTAGTGGTACCCACATCATAAGGACGAGTCCGTGAGTGGTTTTGTTGTTGTTGTTGCTGTTCCCCAAGCTGCCTGGCCGAACAGCCCCAAGGCCCCGAGCAAGGCCAAGGCCATACCCGAGCGCCCCCACGGAACCCTCCCTGTCGACCACAATAAAGCCTGGGTGACCGAAGCCACTCCATGGCGGGGAGCTGAGGAGGGTGCAGAAACGCCCGGGAAACCAAAGCCCCACCCAGGGCCCTGTGCCCCTCAGCAATTATGAAGAGAAAGTTGAGGGGCAAAAGAAAAATGTGACGCTTTGGCTTCCAATCTTGGTAGATTGGGAGGTCAATCCACGGAAGAGACGCCGTCACTTGAGATCTAGAAAATATATAAGTAAAAGGAAAAGTCAGAGTAAGCTATGGGTATGGCAGAGATCGCTCAGTTCTCACTCTGATAGACCAGCCCATCACCACATGACTAGAACCCAATCCTCTCAGCAACAGTTAGGAAAGGCCCTAGAAAGCCGCCTTTGGCGGGGGGATAGCTCCCCTATTTCAACCCCTTTCGGGGTTGTTATATTTAAGAGCGTTTTGCTCACGATGATTGTCAATCTTGATATTTTACTCTCCTAGGCGGGTCGTTTGAACGGCGAGCCATGAGTTCAAAGATTGGCCATTACTATTTTAAGGCGCATCGTCAATGATTCCGGGGCCACTACTAAATATTAGGTTTTCCTTCTTCCCTTCGGGACTCAAACCTATAATATAAAGTTACCCGTCCTACACAGCCGAATCATAGAAAACCGGGAAATAGAAGGAAAACGTATCTTCAGTAAAGACGCGTGGGCAAACTAAGGTAAATTGTGTATTAATCCAAGAAACGCGATAGGCCTTCCGGAAGTGTCTGCTAGGCGAACGTGATAGGCCATCCGGGAGACTGCCCATGAACAAAAAACAACAAAAAACAACAAAAACAATGCCCCAGTACTGGTGAAATAGAAGCAATATGTAATTACGGGGTATGTTTACTTACCACCACCTCCTGGCTTCCCCTAATATGTGTCTCACCCCTCCCCCCTTCCTCTTTCCCCCTCCACTTCACCCCTCTTTAATTATCCTAAATTTATCGTCTTTATTTCTCCCTATTTTTTTCTCCCGCCGGTATTTTGTCAAGTTGCCACTCTCCCTCCCTCCCTCCACTTCTTCCCACCCTCTAACATGCGCTGGAGACAGCCGTATATCACTAGTGTCTAGCAAGACCTTGAAGAGTGAGGGTATTTGTCGCACTCTCTCTCACATGCCTCAACCCTCCCCCGTCACAAATATACAGTTTTTGACTGGACGTTTAGTGTTTACACCTATTCTCTGGTCCTCAATGTTCACCTGTATGTTCAATATACAAGTAAAATATATGCACATGGAGCAGTAATATTGATTTATATGCTAAATATAATGAATTCTATCAGAATCGAAGGTAATTAATTCGCATGTGCGGCACTTAAAAAAAAAACATAAATGGCGCGCTCCTTGGGTTAATTAGTCTAAAGAAGCCAAACTTCAACATATTTATGAAACCATTTCCATGATATATAAATGTGTAAGTTGATAGTAATAATATTGTTTTACATAATATAAATAGGTCTACTGTACTTACTAGTCCAAGAACTCGGGTAAAGACATATTTCCATAGTGCTAATATTTAATCAAAGTCAGAGCACTCGCCTAATTATTTGCCATACTTATGTATATAGTAAAGATTGCATTATTACTTTTGATATCTGATTATTGATTTCGTTACGCCACGTCTATAAGAAAACGTGAGATAATCTGATCCCACCTTTGGAATCAGCGCTAATCAACAACTTGGGTTCCTCTCCGCTGGTAAAAAGACTGGCCTTGGCTCTATGAACTACACTCTAGTAATAAACAATGGACACAAAATACACAGTAAAGGTTCACAAGTTTTATTCCTTAACAGCTAGGGTACATCCTCAATATGCTTATGGAAATAATATGCATAATATTCTTATATAAATAATAATAATGTTACAATGGAACATAAGAATAATTATAGGTTTGAGTCCCGGAGGGAAGAAGGAAAACCTAATATTGAGTAGTGGCCCCGAAATCATTGACGATATGCCTATTAAGTAATAGCTCTCTTTCGAACACCCGCGGTCAGCCTGTTTGAAACACCCGCCACAGGGGAAAGAGTGCCAACATCATAAGTGCAACGCTCATTCCCTTATGGAATCGTCTTTATGATTGGGTACTCACTATGAAAAAACTTCGTAAAAAAGAAAAAAGAAAAATTAACTTAAGAATTGTTATAATAAAGCTTTCCAACTCGTGGATGTCTTTTGTGGATTCTATCCGAGATGCTGAACCAGGCAATTCCATTCCTCCTTCAATGATATATCAAGATTAAACTCAAGACATCAACGAATGGGAAGGGGATGGAAGGGAGAGCCTACATCGTCAATGATTTCGGGGCCACTACTAAATATTAGGTTTTCCTTCTTCCCTCTGGGACTCAAACCTATAATTTATTAGTGGCCCCTCCATCATTGACGATATGCCTGATATCTCAAGACTGGAGGGGGACATTCGTGACAATATCTAACCCACTAACAAATTACCATAGGTAGAGAAAAAGAACCATATAACAATCTTAAAATTATTGTATACAAACAATATTTTTGGTAGAAATGGAAAGAAACAGATTGCGTGCTTCAAAGAAGTCTGCTTGTAAAGAACCTTGCAGGTACAGTTGGTCAAAGTTCCAGCTGACCCACCCTTGCTCTGGGGCTCGCAGAATTAGCTGGCAATACTGGTGTAGTGGTGCAGGAATACCACTTGCCATTAATGTGTTACCTGTGTCTGTCCTGTATATTACTGCAAATTAGACTATGTAATGTTCACGTTGTGAAGACTAAATGCTCCTTCATTAACCCTCGTGGCCCGGGCTGCCTTTCTAAAGGATGGAGCTCGTATCCGGGCGATCTGGCTGAAAAATTACTAGTGTAAACAAAGGCCTATCTCCCTTAATATAAGAGATAGAATTATCAAAGTAACATCAAAATGTGCGCCTTACCTTGCTGCGTAGACTGGCATTGAGTACAGCTCTCTAGCTCAACTGGTTCCGGAGTTACGGCGATGTTAGGGAAGGTAACTTTTGCCACATATTTACTTCGGCGCGTCCGAACACTCAACCGCGGCCCCGGCTACGACGCCCTGTTGCACTCGTCGCCCTACCCGCAATTATGCCGGGAAGCGATTTGAGAGTTTTTATTGGTTATTATGCCATTTATTATAGTTATTATATTATTTTCACTCAATAAAGTTATTTTTATGAAGTTATTTGTGTCTCTGTCACTTATACTTAGTTTTATTGTTATTATTATAGTATTTATTATTATTTATACTGGACTATGGTAATTGATAGTGTCATTTTCACTTTCATGTATTGTTAGGTAAGCTAATAATATATATATTGTCACTTTCACTTGTTCATATTGTTATGAAGGCACTTATTATTACTTATGTGTGTCTCTTTCACTTATACTTAGTTTTATTATTACTATTAGCCTACATTTTAGAGTGTCACTTTCACTGTCATTGTCATGGGCACTTCAATATTGCACTAGAGTGTGAAAGTCGTTGAAGCACCGTCCAGCGCACACTGCCACTTCACACTCGAGGCATTCCCATGTGGTTTTGCTCACTTTGTGGGGTCTGCGAGTTGTGTGGCTGCACACATGGCACCTCTTCTGACTCCTAACTTTACTACCGAGTGCTTTGAAAGGAAGGGGGTGGAGCTGGTGCTTCCTGAAGAAGTTGGCACACCCCGTGCGGTCCAGCTGGCCTGGTCTTTGTAGTGGTCTCCCAGGTTCCGCATATTTAGCCAGGAGCTCAAGTATCACCTGCTTGTGGAACTTCCGCAGGGACTTGTACTTCTTGGCTCCGGGAGTCCACAGACGGTAGATGTTGTAGGCATTGAGGACTGACATATCTACCGTATGCAGAACAAACTTCTTATACCACCTGCAAGATGTTCGCAGGCAGTCGATGAAGCCCATCTGCATGTCGGACTTATCGATGAGACGCATGTTGATATTGTAGTCCAGGACAGCAGCTGGTTTCTGGACGGGGTTTTTCATTCTTCGGTCCACCTTCCCAGTGGCATGTGGTGAGGAGGTTGACCTTGCGCTGGTCATGCCAGTGGATGGAGAGGATGGGGCCACTCTTCTTGTGGTAGATATCCGTCTTCTTGGTCTTGGTCGGGTACACTGGCATGCCCTTCCTCTTTGCCTTGACTGTGCCGACAGTTCCGGTCTTGCGGTCATGGAGGCACTTGGTGAGGATTGGCGACGTATAATAATTGTCTGTGTACAGGATGTGGTTCTTGTGGAAGTGTTTCTCCATCATCTTCTGTACAACAGCGCCGCCAAAACCAATGTCGGGGTCAGTCACGATTTCGCCACCACTGCCGCTGTAAACCACAAAGTCCAGCACATACCCCGTCTTACAATCGTAGAGGACGAAGAGCTTAATGCCGAAGCGGTGTCTCTTTGATGGGATATACTGCCTGAAATGCAGCCTACCACAGAACAGGACCAGAGACTCATCGAGGCACATCTTCTGAAATGGAATCAGGTAGGTGGTAAACCGATGACGTATCATTTCATACAGCTGCCTGATTTTCCATAATGGGTTGTGAAGGTGGACATGCATATTGTTGGTCAGGTGGAGATAGGAGAGGATGTCAAAGTACCTGTCCCTGAACATGTACTTGCCAAATGCTGGAGTCGTGATGAGGTTGGCAGTGATCCAATAATCTGCCAGAGCGTGCTTCCTGATATGTGTCATCAGCATAGTCAGTGCCAAGAACACATACAGTTCTGCCACAGTGACAGCTCTCCATGCCACCATCTTGGCACTGGTCTTCCTGCCAAGAAAGTTGGCACAGATCTCATGATGGTTGTTGGTCTCCTCGACGAGGTATTCCATGACTTCATTGTCATAGAAGCCACAGAAAAGTTCACTGGGGGTAGCATTTGGGCCACACGGATATGCTGGTGACACCCTGGAACCAATCTGCTGCTCGTCAAAGGCAGGACAATCTGGCTGAAAATCCGCCCATCTTTCCACACAAACATATTGGATGAGCGCGCACGTGCAGGCGCAGCAGGCACATGCCCAGGCACACGCCCTTGCCCACATGGACGCCGTGCACGCCCACGCCCAGGAGCAGCGGCGTCGGCAGGCTGAGCCGCACGCCCACGACCTCGCCCTCGAACTCGTCGTGTCGGGACTTCCTCCTCTTCCACATCCTCTTCGTCGTCCTCCTCCTCCTCAGGCGATGTCAGGTCATCTGGGGCAATGTTGGAGTCATCAGCATCTTCTTCGGGAGACATATCCGGTGAAGAAGTGACCGGGCGTCGGTGGCGTGGGGGGCGGGAGGCTGCGGGAGGTCGAACAATGGGAGCCTCAGCCTCGGTAGTTGGGCTCCCTTTGCGGCGAGTCGAGGGCTTCTCCGCAGAAAATAATGCCCTACAATGCGGGGCCTGTGGTGGCACACTGTGGGAGGACAATGCCGCCCCACTAGTACCACTTGTAGAGGCCCTTTGAACATCGTGAGGGAGAGATGAAGCCGAGGGCTGTGGGTGACCCGCGTGGCGTCCCGGGTCAAGGCGTCGGGACAAAGGAATGCGGGTGGTTGCTAGACCAGGGTCGGCGTCACTATCACTATCTTCGCCTTCCCTAGCTTTCTCTGCTGCCCTGCGTGCTTTCTTGGCTGCACTTTTCACTAAAGATTGTTTGTAAAAGTATTTACCCACTTTCAAAGGCGTATGGGCAGGCAAAGGGGAAGGTCCCGGGCTAGGACTAGGGCTAGGCCTAGGCTGACCACGCAAAGATGGCAACGGGGTAGGCCTAGGCTCTAGCACACTCGGAAGTTCGACTGCACCTTCCTGCAACACTTCCACATCAGGATCATCACTACTATCCCCTCCCTCAAACTACTACTGTCGGGGAGCCGGATAGTTGCTGGTTCACCTAGGTCTGAACTGTGATGTTTTCTCCCAATTAAGTACATATTAAGCTCACTTGTTCACTCATAAACACAGCAAGGGCAAGTCAGGCCCCGAGGACGGGTTTTTTTTTTTCCTTAAATGATTTGTTTTTCTGCACTACCAGTTTGCTCTGGACTCCAGGCCGGAACGCCACGGCGGATTGGCCTGGATCTCACAGTTTATCGGAAGAAATTTTTTGTTGCTCTCGCCTAGACGAGAAGACTCGGTTGTACTCCATTAGCAGGGGACTGGTGTCTTAGTCCCCTCTTAACTTTTGTCCCTGGAGGCCTGACTAGTTGACTTGTGCGTACGTGAGTAAGAGTTTTTTTGTTCCTGTCACCAGCAGCATGAGTAGCTCAGGTCGATTCTAGGAAACTAACAATTTACAAAACTAAGCTCTCCTCAAAATTTTGAACCCTTAGCCAGTCTCACATATGGGTTCATGTGACGGCGCACATCCCACCCCCTCACGCAGTATGTGGAATGGACCAGCAACCGGACGATTTTTTATATCCGCCGCTAGCTTCCAGTTATTCCATGGCTTCGGCCCACATAGGACACCACCATCAAAGGGACCCGGCGGGAGAGCCCTCTTGAAGGGTTAAGTTCTCAGTTACAGTTTTTTCATACTAACAATTAGTCATACAAGGAAGGGCGTACTGCTTGCCTCTGGAACCCCTAGCAGGGTTCGAATCGGTCTCAGATCAAATCCGTTCTTCCTAGAAGGCCGGATTTTGACAGCACAGCCCTTCCCCTTTTTCCGGGCTTAAAATTCTTGTGCTACAGCCGGCAGACTATTAACCATCCCTTTCGGGAATTAGAGTGGCGGCGACCACAGAAACCATACGCGGAGATCGTAGTTCTCTAATGGGTAATTGTTGTTTTCAGTCATGTTTGTTTCAGTCCCGGGATTACTGAGCTGCTCATGCTCCGAGAATTAAAATTGTTTTATACTTTTTGAGTCAGGTTAATAACTTGTACTTGGTAGGCTACTCTCTGTCTCATGTTTGGTTTACACCGGCGGACCTCACTCCCCCGGCATGTAGTGGCCGGCGAGTTGCGGTACATTATAGTGGCAGGCGAGCTCCTCCGGCGTATTACCGTGTTTTATCTAACAAACACAATATGAAATTCCTTAGGTACTATTTGATTCATAATTGGAAGTTCAGCGAACTTCTTTATCTTTTGTATCTATTTAGCCACTCTCAGGTTTTCAACCTGAGCGGTTTTCTTAGTGAAAAGAGAGTGAACTCTACCCCACCTTGGTAATATTGGCTTCGGTACTTTTCCGAACGACCTCATAGTAGGTTATCCTTTTTTGTTCTCTTAGACACATTCTTGAGACACTCTCTCTTCACAAATTTTTGTTATTGGGGTAGGTTTTTTCACGGCAGTTGGGCTGTTTAGGTTATGTGATAGTTCGGCCCATAAATGGGCTAAGAAAAAGGGGGGGGGGGGAGGAGGGTATCCCAGTACACCAGTACACCGACAGGGGAGGTGTGGTGGAGTGGTCTTGCCACTGGCCTGGTAATCCAAAGGTCCCGGGTTCAAATCCCGATGTATCAATGGGAAGATATTATTGGGATGGAATTTGTGCTGTACCTGGTATCAGTGCATTACCACAAGCCCACCGAAACGTCAATAAAATACCCTCATTGTTCCCTGATTAAATAGCACTGTATGAATATTCCCATATTCAAAATATGCTATAGGGGTGCAATGCCTGATGAGTTATCTGGTCAACAGGTGGCGTTGTGCGTGTGTAAGTGTGAGAGTCCGAGTGTAGTGGGTGAGACAGTGAAGCACAGGAACAAGGTGGCTTCAGAGATGGGGTCGTTTCAGGCCATGAGTGAGCACCGTGCCTCATGTGAAGGCAAGATGGCAGGTGCTCGTTGTACTCTACGTGCTTCACATGTCTCACTCCCTAGACTGGAACAAGACCTCACGGGCTTCACTGTTCATTGTAAAGCGGTGAATGTTAAGGCTTTCAGCCTATGCCGGAGAGGAAGTAAGTTGGAATATAGGAAAAAAAAAAAAAAAACCCTAAGGTTAAAGCCCCCCTTGCCGGAATCACACTGCTACGCCGGGTAGAAGTCCAGGCGTTGCTTCCGCTGGGCAGAAGTCTGACTGAGCATCACTTGTAGTTAAGAGCTAAACGCTCTAGATCGGTTTATGTTTTATGTATAAGTTAAGGTTGGCTATCCGAGAGGCATCGGGATAGCTGAGTGTTGAAACTGGTCAAGGGACTCAGTTATACTTTTTTACCAGATGATAAACTATGAATAGTGTAAAATCTGAAAAGAGTAATAGGGAGTTTTGTATTAGCTCCTCTTATCACGATTTCCAACAGTATCTCATGTAAGAGAACCTGTTTTTTCGAGCAGGTCTTCTTCGAAGCAACGCACTGCTCACACTCTTTAATATTTTTAAATTTTTCTATATTGTATGCAAACAATAAAATAGCTGTTCTGTTATACAAATTCTTGACTATACCTTGCGGGTTTGGAGTTTTTGAGATATTGATGCGAATGTCCCCCTCCAGTCTTGGGAATTCAGGCAACATCGTCAATGATGGAGGGGCCACTATTAAATTATAGGTTTGATTCCCGGAGGGAAGTAGAGAAAACCTAATATTTAGTAGGGGCCCCGGAATCATTGACGATGAAGGCCCTCCCAGTCATCCCCTTCCCATTCGCTTGATATCTTGAGTATTATCTTGATATATCAGTGAAGGACAAATGGTGCGCCTGGCGAGGAGCGGCAAGAAGCCACAACGCAAGAAATCCACCGAAGTGGGAAGCGTGTTATAACTTTGATTAAATTATTTAATCTTTTCCTTTTTTCTTCTCTTATTTTTTACGAAGTTTTTTCATAGTGGGTACCTAATCTATGACGATACCATAAGAGAAGTAGCGTTGCACTTATGGTGAATATCTGTTCTTCCTCGCGGCAGTTGATTCAAACGACTGACGTGGGTGTTGAATGGAGACTATTATACTAATAGGCAACATCGTCAATGATTCCGGGGCCCCTACTAAATATTAGGTTTTCTCTACTTCCCTCCGGGAATCAAACCTATAATTTTGTTTGTGTGTGTTCTTTGTTTTCTGTTGTGTTGTCTCTATTAGGGCTCTGTCTTGAGTCTTGAGTCGGGGGGGGGGGAGGCCCCCCCCAAAAAAAAGGAAAAGTGGGGAATGGGCCCGAGTAAATACATACATACATACATTCATACCCCACAATTTCCCTGATATTCATAGACCTCCCCACTAATGGGGGCCGTGTTTTAAAATTGATTGAAATTTTTTGTTTAGGCCTATGTACAGTACTGTATTTTCAGTACAGTACAACTCGTAGATACTCACAGATAGGCCTACTCACAGATGTCCTTCTGGAAGAGGCTTATTATGCCTGTGACTCCAGCTCTATAGCCAGGTCATTACTATTGTGACTTTGGCTGCGTGTGGTGGTTATTTGTGCTCTATAATTTAATTTTCTTTCCTGGCCTTTCCATAATTTATCAAGTCGGGACTCGAACTGCACGAACATTAAAATACTTTAAAACTTTAACAAATATAACACAATGAATATATAAATTATAGGTTTGACTCCTGTAAGGAGATAAAGAAAACCTAATATTTAGTAGTGGCCCCGTAATCATTGACGAACATGCCTATTACATAAGGCATCCTCTTCAAACACTAATCCGCCGTAGTTTGAATCTACCGCGCAGAGCATTTAAAATCTGAGGAGCCTTCATCATGAGCGCACGCGACCTCACTCATGGCTTCAGTCATTATGAATTGGGTTCTCACTACGAAAAAACTTTGTAAAAAATAAAAAAACAAAAAGAAAATAAGAATAACTATCCAATAAGCTTTCCATCATATCGTGGATGTACTTGTGTGGATCTTTGACCAGACGCTGATTCAGGCGTCATTCTTCCTTCACTGACATATCAAGTAAACCAAAATCCTTAATACATCAACGAATGGGAAGGGGATGGTCGGGAGGGCCCCAGTCGTCAATGATTACGGGGCCACTACTAAATATTAGGTTTTCTTTATCTCCTTACAGGAGTCAAATCTATAATTTATTAGTGGCCCCTCCATCATTGACGAACATGCCTGATTTCTAAGACTGGAGGGGGGCATTCGTAATCATATCATAACTCTAGAAAAGCATATAATCAAACAACCACATAGTATTCTTACTTTTGTAAAAAAGAGATATTCGGGTGCATAAACTTTATACAGCCTAAATCTTCAAAAAGGGGTACAAGCAGGAGCGTGCTTCAAAGAAGCCTGCTTGAAAAAGGGTTAACTCTGAGACTCTGTGCACAGATCTGCTAGTTAAGAAGGCACCCCACTTAAAGTAAGTGGTGAAAACTAAAAACTTATAAGTTTACATGTGCACATATAAACCCCATTAACTAGTGGATATATTCCTAAAAATATAACCAAACAAAAATGAATTCTTGTACATTCGTAGAAGTACTGAACTCGTGTACTTATGCAGAAGTAATTACTGCAAAAGTAAAAGTCGTAGTTGCCACTACCGAGATTTCTCAAAAATCCATTGCTTCACAGCCAAAGCTACTTACAACAAGAATTGTCGTAACACTACTATTGGCCTTTAGCACAATTTCCTGCAATACTACAGAGAAATTTTATAATACAATGCCTACAACCAGTATCACAGCTCGTATGTTCCGAACACATACTCCGGAGGGGTCTAGGGTGTCCTATGTCACACTGACTGCACCCTCCCCCCCCTTTTTCTTGAAATTAAACAAAACGTGACTAAAAGGGCCACCTAGACCCTCTGCCGTAAAGCTATACATGGCAAGGAAGGTTTGTCCAGAGCTACTGAAAGGTATCGAGGCAAAACACTCCTGATTAGAGGCCCACAACTGTGTGGACGTAATAACTTCCACCGAAAGATAATTAAGGAAACGTAAAGAGGCTGTCCCCTTGCGTAAATCGTGGGTCTTACCCACAACGCCGGGATGCTTCTCTTTAAAGTCCTTGACCAAAAGAGAAGCCAGTGTACGCTCCATCAATCGTTCACCCGGACTTGCGACCCATAAAGCACCCTGGTGATTTAGAGGTGCCACTCTTAAATATTTGGTTAGAGCTTGCACTGGGCAAAAAAGATGGTGCACCTCTCCCCTGTTTAGCGCCGGCACCGTGAACTCTGAAAACACGTGTTCACTGTGCTCAATCTCGGCTATGAATCCTGGGGAAGGTGCAATGTGAATACACTCATGAAGCCTATCAAACCTGAGGCAATTAGGTGCGTTGCTCATCGCCGCCAGCTCAGATACTCTGTTCCCGCTAGCCAAAGCCATAAGGAATACTGCCCTTTTGTAAAATCTGCAGTCCTTGGTACATACGGGAACGAAAATAACAACGATGCTTTGTCCAGAGACCATGTAGGCCTGAGCTGACGGGGAGGTGGGCGGAGTTTCAAACCTGCCCACATAAATCACTTTCAGATAAATGTTTCTGCATGAACAGATAAATTAAATAATAAACAACCAACGTCACCGAGGGCACAGTTTGTTTTGTTCTAAGAATCCGAGACGTAAAAGCTTTCCAATGCGATTGAAACTGTCGCTTTGTAGACTGGGTATATTGATTCGTGAATATCTTGGTCACGTCGCTACCATAAGGTGCTAGCCACTTGGCCTCCTGAATGTCCAAAATGAACAAGTCCGCGAGGTTTCTAGGTTGCCAATTGTGTTTTAAGTGGAACAACCCGACCAGGAGGGACACTGGGTGCGGGCACCACGTGTTCAAATGCTGGTACCACACTGCGCCGGCCACAGGGGCGCGATTAGCGAGACTACGCCTCGCTAATCCTGTAGTTTGTTGACTACGTGGCACATTAGAGACGCGTCTGGCGGCGGAAAAGAGATAAATGGAACTCAACCTGTTCTCGTCCGTCATCAGAGCGTCAGGTCCGCCCGCCGGCGTTATCGTCCGGCGAGTGAGGTACGACTGTGAGTATCGCCATACACCTTGGCTGTGGCTGTCCCTCGCTTGCGAGCTCGGTATATTCCCTGAACGGGAGCCCTCGTCCGAGTCCCGTAAAGGTTTATGATAATTAAAAGCTCCCATAGCTCATTAACACATTGAAAGCAGAGCTGGTGAGCAAAATCAGAAAGTATACTAATTAGTTTAATTTATATTTAATTGTATTAAAATAAATTACTATAAATAAACACAATATTATCATAATATAATCATAGAAAATATATATGTTTATTAGGATTCAGCTATTAAATTATTTCATTAACAAATAAAATAAGATAGGGCTACCTGAGCTTAACGGCGTTGAACATACAGTAATGAGAGGTTCAAGTGCCGACACGACAGAGACTGGGGGAAAACTACCCCGCCCCCGGGAACTACCTGGTCACCTGGTGCAACACCGGTAATCCGCCCTGGAAAGAGAATTTTCCGGGGATTAATGCTCATAGGGTTACACCAAAAAACGGTACAAAATATGTGCCTCAAAACCGCCGGTCAACGAACCGTAGCACTCCACCACTACTTTACGTTGTCCTTTAGTATCATATTAAAGATTTCAGCATATCTTTACCTGTCCAGAAGATTTAAGCATATCTTCTGAATCCTCATAAAGATGAAGCATATCTTTATTAAAGATGAAATCTTTCAAGTATCCCTTTACACTTGAAACACTAGTAAGATTCCGGCATCTTTTTATCCCATAACAAGTCTAAGCCTATCTTAATCTCTAATCTGGCGTCACCCAGAAGCCCTCATAGATCGCCGTCTTGAAGGCCGTGATACCCTATTGTATCAATCAATTGTTTGGCAAATAATCGCGAATTGCAAATTAGTTAATATAACCACCCAAAGGTACAACCACCGGGTTTTATATGCAATGTCAAACCAATTGTACCTGCCCCAGACCTCTTTGTAAAAAGGTCGCCGGGAGGGAAAGACTAAACAAACAAACGGCATTATTTCAATGGCTTATTAAAGATTTCAGCATATCTTTTATCTGTCCAAAAGAATTAAGCATAACTTCTTAATCCTCATAAAGATGAAGCATATCTTTATTAAAGATGAAGTCTTTCAAGTAACCCTTTACACTTGAAACATTAGTAAGATTCAGGCATCTTTTTATCCCATAAAAAGTCTAAGCCTATCTTAATCTCTAATCCGGCTTCTCCCAGAAGCCCTCATAGATCGCCGTCTTGAAGGCCGTGATACCCTATTGTATCAATCAATTGTTTGGCAAATTATCTCGAATCGCAAATCCGTTAATATAACCACCCGAAGGTACAACCGCCGGGTTTTATATACAAGGACCCCAATGGAAATACGCCTAACGGCCTTATTGGGCTATCCTTAGTTGGAATTATGCAAGGCTGGTACATGTCATATTTATAACATACTATGTGGTACCAACTCTGTAAATTGCTAACTGAATAAATATTATTATTATTATTATTATTATTATTATTATTATTATTATTATTATTATTAATGTCAAACCAATTATACCTGCCCCAGACCTCTTTGTAAAAAGGTCGCCGGGAGGTAAAGACCAAACAAACAGACAGCATTGTTTCAATGGCTTTGAAAAGCAGAGAAAACCAAGGCCAACAGGTGTCAGCCTGATCACCTAGAAAACTGAGTGGAGCCCCCCTCGACGGGAATAACTCAGGAAGCCTGATCCCAGGCTCGACCATAGAAAACGCAGTTTCTGATGAGCCCTCAAGCGACCAAACTCGTCGGGGTAACTTACCTATTTTAGCCATCCTGACTAAAACTCGGTAAACAAAAACGGTGTTCTCGGAGCAACGAGAAAAACGCCGGAAAGGTAACCCACACTAAACTATACATTACAGGAGGGTGTAATGCATAAAGCAATGAATAACACAGGAAGCCTGCTCCCAGGCTCGACCACAGAAAACGCAGTTTCTTATGAGCCCTCAAGCGACCAAACTCATCGGGGTAACTTACCTATTTTGAGCCATCCTGACTAAAACTCGGTAAACAAAAACGGTGTTCTCGGAGCAACGAGAAAAAACGCCGGAAAGGTAACCAACACCAAACGAGACATTTTAACACATTTCATACATAGGGTGTGCGCAAAAATAGGGATACCTGAACAGGAGGGCGTAAAGCATAAAGCAAAAACCGGGGCAAAGGTAGCCATGACAGAGACTGGTGGGATAATTACTCCAGGTTCTGCATAGACCCACCTGGACCCAGCTCTGGAAAAAAAGAAAATTCCCAGGAATTAATGCTCATAAGGTTAACCCAAACATGTTCGCACACAAGTGTTAAATAACCCGCCGGGTAACGAGACGTAATACTCAACGACGACAGCTCGCTACGCGGTGGGGTTTCCTAAGTAAAAGATTTCAGAATATCTTAATTTGTCCAAAAGATTTATGAATACCCTCTGACATAATATATAAAGACCAGCATGGCGTTTATAACTGATGAAGTCTTTCCGGTGGTGTTTGTTTCAAGATTCAATTTTGGAAAAAACCCCCCTAAAAAAGAAGCCGGCCCAGAATTATCTCGTAGATAAAAAACTGGGAAGCCTGACAAATATACGAGATCTAACTTCTCCCGAAGTATCTTTTTAGATCGCCGTATGTTGAAGGCGGCGATACAAAACGTATCCCTCAATTGTCTGGTTAACTAACTGAATCGTAAATTCGTTATTCCCATCCCTCCAAGGAGCACCCGCCGGGTGTGAATATTAGTTTTTAAAAAACGTTAACCCCAATTGTGCCCTAAAGCGCCGTATGTTGAAGGAGGCGATACACAATGCATCCCTCAATTGTCTGGTCAACTAAACTGAATTTTGCAAATTCGGGCATCCCACCCTTCCAGGTTGCACCCGCCGGGTGATTTAAAGTTTAAAAGTTAACCCCAAATGTTCCTAACCCCACTTCTTTGTAAAAGATCGCCGGGGAGGAAATACAAAGATCGCGAATTGCAAATCAGTCAATATAACCACCCAAAGGTACAACCGCCGGGTTTTATATGCACTGTCAAACCAATTGTACCTGCCCCAGACCTCTTTGTAAAAAGGTCGCCGGGAGGGAAAGACTAAACAAACAAACGGCATTGTTTCAATGGCTTATTAAAGATTTCAGCATATCTTTCACCTGTCCAAAAGAATTAAGAATAACTTCTTAATCCTCATAAAGATGAAGCATATCTTTATTAAAGATGAAGTCTTTCAATTATCCCTTTACACTTGAGACACTAGTAAGATTCAGGCATCTTTTTATCCCATAAAAAGTCTAAGCCTATCTTAATCTCTAATCCGGCTTTTCCCAGAAGCCCTCATAGATCGCCGTCTTGAAGGCCGTGATACCCTATTGTATCAATCAATTGTTTGGCAAATTATCTCTAATCGCAGATCCGTTAATATAACCACCCGAAGGTACAACCGCCGGGTTTTATATGCAATGTCAAACCAATTATACCTGCCCCAGACCTCTTTGTAAAAAGGTCGCCGGGAGGTAAAGACCAAACAAACAGACAGCATTGTTTCAATGGCTTTGAAAAGCAGAGAAAACCAAGTCCAACAGGTGTCAGCCTGATCACCTAGAAAACTGTGTGGAGCCCCCCTCGACGGGAATAAACCAGGAAGCCTGATCCCAGGCTCGACCATAGAAAACGCAGTTTCTGATGAGCCCTCAAGCGACCAAACTCGTCGGGGTAACTTACCTATTTTAGCCATCCTGACTAAAACTCGGTAAACAAAAACGATTTCCTCGGAGCAACGAGAAAAACGCCGGAAAGGTAACCCACACTAAACTATACATTACAGGAGGGCGTAATGCATAAAGCAATGAATAACACAGGAAGCCTGATCCCAGGCTCGACCACAGAAAACGCAGTTTCTTATGAGCCCTCAAGCGACCAAACTCGTCGGGGTAACTTACCTATTTTGAGCCATCCTGACTAAAACTCGGTAAACAAAAACGGTGTTCTCGGAGCAACGAGAAAAAACGCCGGAAAGGTAACCCACACCAAACTAGACATTTTAACACATTTTATACAAAGGGTGTGCGCAAAAATAGGGATACCTGAACAGGAGGGCGTAATGCATAAAGCAAAAACCGGGGCAAAGGTAGCCATGACAGAGACTGGTGGGATACTTACTCCAGGTTCTGCATAGACCCGCCGGGACCCAGCTCTGGAAAAAAGAAAATTTCCAGGAATTAATGCTCATAAGGTTAACCCAAACATGTTCGCACACAAGTGTTAAATAACCCGCCGGGTAACGAGACGTAATACTCAACGACTACAGCTCGCTACGCGGTGGGGTTTCCTAAGTAAAAGAATTCAGAATATCTTAATTTGTCCAAAAGATTTTTGAATACCCTCTGACATAATATATAAAGACCAGCATGGCGTTTATAACTGATTAAGTCTTTCCGGTGGTGTTTGTTTCAAGATTCAATTTTGGAAAAAAAAAAACTAAAAAAGACGCCGGCCCCCGAATTATCTCGTAGATAAAAAACTGGGAAGCCTGACAAATATACGAGATCTAACTTCTCCCGAAGTATCTTTTTAGATCGCCGTATATTGAAGGCGGCGATACAAAACGTATCCCTCAATTGTCTGGTTAACTAACTGAATTGTAAATTCGTTATTCCCACCCTTCCAGGGAGCACCCGCCGGGTGTGAATATTAGTTTAAAAAACGTTAACCCCAATTGCGCCGTATGCTGAAGGCAGCGATACAAAACGTATCCCTCAATTGTCTGGTTAACTAACTGAATTGTAAATTCGTTATTACCACCCTTCCACGGAGCACCCACCGGGTGTGAATATTAGTTTAAAAAACGTTAACCCCAAGTGTGCCTTAAATTGCCGTATGTTGAAGGAGGCGATACACAATGCATCCCTCAATTGTCTGGTCAACTAAACTGAATTTTTGCAAATTCGGTCATCCCACCCTACCAGGTTGCACCCGCTGGGTGATTTAAAGTTTAAAAGTTAACCCCAATTGTTCCTAACCCCACATCTTTGTAAAAGATCGCCGGGGAGGAAATACAACAACAGCATAGTTTTATATTGGCTTTGCAAACCCGAAAAAACTACAAACAACACGTGTCCGTATGAACACTGTTAGATGGGTACAGCCAACCCACCGGGAATCAGAAGGAGCCTGAAACAGGCACCCCAGAGACGCAGTCCTGGGGAGCCACAGACACCCACTCGCCGGGGAAACAAGCCTGTTTTTAAACCACGCGTGGCCAAAACTCGGCAACCAGCCGGGTTTTTTCATGGTGTAACCGAGAAAAACCCGCCGGAAATAAACCCACCCCGTCCAGATACCATCTGAACGCAACACACGACCGAGGCGTAGCCAAAACACAACTAACGCCGGGCCCAACATAGTCCGTGGAATTAGCCAATACACAACTAACCCAGGACACATAAATAGTCCGTGGAATTAGCCAATACACAACTAAACCAGGACACACATCACACAGTAGTACATATTTAGAAAATAAATCAATAACACTTGTATATGTGGTAAATCTATGAGAGGCTGGCTAGGCCTAGGCAGACGGATAACATTAACATGTCAGAATATAAACAAAAAGCACTGAATTATATCACAACAGGAACCACCGCCAACACACCACTGTAGCAAATACTTCCGGCAAAGGGAAGAACTGACTCGGGACCCAGAAAAAACTTCACTAAGTGAAGAAAAATACGCTGGGAACGTCAGCAAAAATACGCTACCTCATCAGAAAGATAAAAGGAAGCAATAATGCGTAATGAAAGCCGCCTGCATCACAAAGCTAGCTAACTGTGAAAAAGTTCACCTGTCCACAACCGGACCACGAGGGTACATCCGAAATAGATGCCCCAAACACACGACCCAAAATACACTGCACTGCGGGCAACCAGCCCAGGACACTCCTGCTACGCATATCCTAACCTTACTCGATACATTCCGGAGTAAACAAATGAGAAAAAACTCACTAGGGACGCAGCAAATGCGGAACCAGCGGAGCGTGGAGAGACACGTCCGGGCCGGCTGACCGCAGAGCAGAGAAGGAAGAATGACGCCTGAATCAGCGTCTGGTCAAAGATCCACACAAGTACATCCACGATATGATGGAAAGCTTATTGGATAGTTATTCTTATTTTGTTTTTGTTTTTTATTTTTTACGAAGTTTTTTCGTAGTGAGAACCCAATTCATAATGACTGAAGCCATGAGTGAGGTCGCGTGTGCTCATGATGAAGGCTCCTCAGATTTTAAATGCTCTGCGCGCTAGATTCAAACTACGGCGGATTAGTGTTTGAAGAGGATGCCTTATGTAATAGCCATGTTTGTCAATGATGGAGGGGCCACTAATAAATAGCACCCTGTAATGAACTCTAAATTTACTGAGAATAATAAAGCAATGATTAATCATTGACAAATAAGAAATGCTAAGATATAGTAAATAAAAGCATACTGTTTCAGGCCGTGGTGGTCAAGTGGTGAGCACGCTCGCGTGTGAATCTGAAAGACCCGGGATCGAATCCCTGCCACGGCGGAGATTTAGTGGGTGCGGTAGTACGTCCTAGCATGTTTCACATGCTTGCACCCAGTCAGGGGACATCCTGACGACGTATACAGACAAAACACACATAACAAAGCCACTCCAACACCTTCCTCTCTCTCCAACACCCCTTCTCCCCTCTCAACACTCTTCTCTGAGCTATTGCCGATAAAAATGGCATGTTCAGTCCTGTACAGAGTCGTAAAGATTCCAGGACGAGCTCATCAAGATCAATTATGCGCTGGTTAGGTTTAATATATGAGTTACCCATATAATTATAATTTTCTTTAAAAACCCGTTCATAGAAAATATATTTATATGGGTAACATAAACATATTAGATATACTGTATATTTTCCAATAATATTTGTTCATCACTTATTTAAAACAATTTCATTATTAAGTAGATTATTTTTTACTGACATATGATTTATACGGTGAAGTGAAGATCAGCAACGACTGAAACATGAACTGAAGAAATATAAGAACAAAAATCTATGTAGATATTTTAGAATATTTTGGAGCGCTCTGGGAAGGGGGTGATCATCATTATTATTCCACAAGTGCATTGATCAACTTGTGTTTCGCTTCTCGTCCGTGATTTTGTTATACGTGTACGATACATTAGCTTGAAAATGATCGTCAACAGCTTTCTAAACGATCATTGTAAGCTATTACCTAGTTATATTTATAAATTGTTCATACAGGTTATTGTGAATTAAATTAAAAATTATCTCGAATGGACTAAACCCAAATCCGTCAGGGGGCGCTATAATAATTAATGCTGTTGAGTATCACTCCCCACTCAATGTTAGATTGGCAAAATTCCCCGAACTACTAAAAATTAAACTTACAAATCAACGCGAAAAGTGGTATAGTCGAAAAACATTCAAAACACAAATCAAAATTATTGTTAATGACTGTAATTGGGAATACATGCCTAAGTGGGGGCATGTTATAAATTTGATTCAGGGGCAATAGTCAAATTTGAAAAGGGATTTGAAAAAATACAATTTAAATGGAAATTGGGGCGAAAAACCCTTCAAAAATATACTATAGATATATAAAAAAGCACCATGAGTCCTGATGATCGGTGTTTTATTGAATACACTTTTGTCCAACACAACGATTCTGCGGAGCACAGCCCGCCTTGCAACGATTCGGCGGAGCACGCCCCGTTGCTTGATGATCCCGTGGAGGATCCCACCCCATTGCGCAACGATATGGTGGAGGAGCCCACTCCGCTGTCCAACAATATGGTGGAGGAACCCGCCCCACTGTCCAACGATATGGTAGAGGAACCCACTCCACTGTCCAACGATATGGTGGAGGAACCCGCCCCACTGTCTAACGATATGGTGGAGGAACCCACCCCACTGTGCAACGTTATGGTGGAGGAACCCGCCCCACTGTCCAACAATATGGTGGAGGAACCAGCCCCACTGTCCAACGATATGGTGGAGGAACCTGCCCCACTGTCCAACGATATGGTGGAGGAACCCCCCCCCCCCCCACTGCAGGATGATCCGGTCAAGGAGCCCGCCCCGCTTTCCTACGGGCAAAGGAAGCAGTACGATAAACGCAGGGCAAAAAATCAAGCTACGAGCGATACAATAAATCGAGATATTGTTAATTATTATTTAAGGTTGTATCCGGATACGACTCCCCATCCAGAAAATATGACCCATAATCAAAAGATACATTTTAATAAGAAAAAACGTGATAGGGCTCTTGCAAATGCCGCGGCTTGGTGGAACGAAAAGCAAGGGTTATTACAGTAGGTGCTGTCCCAAACTATGGTATTCAAATATTGTATTTTATTTAATGAAGAAAATGGGCGAAAATCATGTCTGGAAACAAATGTTTGGAAGAGTGATATACGGAACAGTTTAACTTTTTCAAACATTTTTAGAAAGCCTGAATAGTGTCTAAACTGGATGCATTATATTCACACATTTTATGTCTTTTTTTTATGCATGATCTTGCCCTCTTTGCCTTTGTACAAGAAACTGAGATGAGAGTGGTAACCGTAAATCATATGCGTGGACTTTGGCTCATATTCTTTAGACAAACCCTATCATTGTCGGTGGTAAAAACTAGTTTTGCTGTATTCTTAGCCAATTAATAGTATGCGCTAATTGTTATATGGCTGTTGTACGACTAGACGTATTATGGTATACCTTCCATCCGTAAGTGCGTTAACTTTATTTGTCATCACTCTAGCAGCTTTACTTCCTCACTGATTTATAACATAATTTCTTATAGACTTATAAAATAGCTTCACTAGTGTAATACCTTGAATTATTTCGATTTTCAGCTTTTTACCATATTTATAAGAGTAATCACCAACTTTCCATTAAGACTTCAACAATTACACTACAAAATTATACCACTTGACATTTTATGATCATTATGACGTTTTATCACTTTTCAGCTTTCTACAAACAATCTAAGGAAACAGCCACCCAGTTTTCATTGAAGTAATAAGATGCTTATCAGTTCATTTTTTACAAAAAGTCTAGGGAAGCAGCCACCACACTTTTCACTGACTCGATAAGTACAGTACAATATTAAACTGTATAAATCTTATGCACTTGCTATGCGACGGGTCAGGCTGACGGCCGTATTATGCACCCATTTGCAGTGCTCTTGTTGTAATTGTAATAAAAGTACTGTAATATTGATTCAATACTTTTCATTGCAATTACAATACGTAGTGTACAATACACTGGCTAGGAATATGGCAAAACTATAGTAAAGGCCCCCTTCAATGATGGGGTTTGTCTAGACTAGGGGATCAAGATGTCTATATAATATAATCTTGGTCCTGTCTATAATCCTGCAACATTGGGCAATAGCTGTCTCTTGATCCTCTCTCTTCTCTTGCTCAGCTGGTCACGTCAGGCCACCAGTAACTATTCTTCTTCTGTCACTCCATGCGGCTTCTGGGATAATTGGTACAGGCAGGCGATGTGTGTACATCTTCTTGGATACTACAGGTTGATCTGGGCAAATGGTGAAACAGCTATTCTTGCCCGAGAGGATTGGTACTGCCGCTCTCTGTCTGTCAGTCGGTATATTCTCCGGCTGCCATCTAGTCTTTGCAGTGGGATGCGAACATGGGAGCAAGGTTGCAGATGTCTTTAGGTAGGCTGTGACTCAGTGGATGCCGTGTGTCTTACTGAGGCTCCGCTCCCTCTCCCGGCCTTTATATACCCAGGTGTAACGTCAAGGAGCACGCTGATTGATGGAGCAGGGCGACAGGTAAGGTTTCTTTCCGTGTGGGTTCTTTGATCTTCTTCTTTATTTGCCTCGGATTTCCCTTTGCCAAAATAATATCCTGGCCAGTGTCTATCTTTTGGGTAGGCAACACAACTTTCATTGCTCGAAATGTGAATTTGTATAAACTAATTTAGCGACTTGATAAAAAATCTAACATAATTATTAAAAACAAAAATAGAAAGAAAAAAAACTACACCTGTACTATGTAATGCAGAGGGTTTATAGGGATCGCATTTACCCCTTGAGTCCTAGAGGTAGATTATAAGCTAAAGATAACTGTCTATTGGTAACTAGAATATGAAAATTACATCATTGTGCTGAAGCCGTATATTTGGAATTTTCACAATGTTGCAATTCCAATGGTACTGTACATGTACATGTCTCCCTCGATATACGATTGGGATAAGTTCCTGAAAACACGATCTTAAATAATGAAAACCATATAGCAAACCCTAAAATTAATGGGGTAAATGGGGGTGCATTATGGGACCAGCCAAAACTCAAACACAAACACCTAAAAACCTATAATAATATAGTAAATCAAGGCATCGAATAATGAGGGAAACCTGTATATACTGTAGCATTCTGGGACCAGCCAAAACTCAAACACAAACACCTAAAAACCTATAATAATATAGTAAATCAAGGCATCGAATAATGAGGGAAACCTGTATATGGCATTTATATTTTTGGACATTTTTTGTGCCTTTGGCAGATGTACATAGATTTTTAAAATCTTGAAATCACCCATGGACTATATAATAGCCTAGGAGAGAATGTATGGAATGAGCCCAACTATTTTCCCCAAGTAAACTACAACCCCAATATACCATCAGCTGAAATACAGGGTT
Organism: Paralithodes platypus; assembly: GCA_032716605.1. Classification (NCBI taxonomy): domain Eukaryota; kingdom Metazoa; phylum Arthropoda; class Malacostraca; order Decapoda; family Lithodidae; genus Paralithodes; species Paralithodes platypus. Next base: position 22,975,600 of record CM064503.1, on the reverse strand, counting down.
AAGTCACAGTCCAGTTTTATGTTACTGTATATCCAAAAAGTACCCGGATATACGCTACATATGTATATACTCATTAACCCCTTCTGTACCCGGATATACGCTACATATGTATATACTGATTAACCCCTTCTGTACCCGGATATACGCTACATATGTATATACTCATTAACCCCTTCTGTACCCGGATATACGCTACATATGTATATACTCATTAACCCCTTCTGTACCCTGATATATGCTACATATGTATATACTCATTAACCCCTTCTGTACCCGGATATACGCTACATATGTATATACTCATTAACCCCTTCTGTACCCGGATATACGCTACATATGTATATACTCATTAACCCCTTCTGTACCCGGATATACGCTACATATGTATATACTCATTAACCCCTTCTGTACCCGGATATACGCTACATATGTACTCATTAACCCCTTCTGTACCCGGATATACGCTACATGTATATACTCATAACCCCTTCTGTACCCGGATATACGCTACATATGTATATACTTAACCCCTTCTGTACCCGGATATACGCTACATATGTATATACTCATTAACCCCTTCTGTACCCGGATATACGCTACATATGTATATATTAACCCCTTCTGTACCCGGATATACGCTACATATGTATATACTCATTAACCCCTTCTGTACCCGGATATACGCTACATATGTATATACTCATTAACCCATGAGAGTACAAGTACGCTATGTGCCTATATGAACTTACACTGTTACAAATCACTCATTAGAAAGCTAACATATAAATTCATTCAGCGCCTTAACACTTCTGAGAACAGGATCATTAAAATGCTACAAACTCCAAGCATAGTGTACACCTCCAGGATCCAGGCACACTGGAGGAAGTTGCTCTATATTTAACCTTAAGTAATGATTTCAGGTCTGCTACTCTACAGAATTAGCATACCGGTACTGATCCTCATAGTGCAGTACAGTACCGATATTCCTATACTGTACTGTAGCAACATACTGTACCGGAAGCTAAATGATGTGAGGCATGGTACTGTACACAATTAGGACAGTGGTTTTGGTAACACAGTAGTTTGATGACCACTGTTTTTGGTTGAGGCAGTGCTGTGAACTACATGATAGCAAGCTGGGTATTATTTAATTTCTTTTTATTTTATGTAGCCTATGTACAGTAGCTTATATATATTTATATATATTATGTTACTGTAAGGTATATATGGACCCCAGGTATGGTCCCCTCTGTACTGTGTGAGTCTGAAATAAGTATTATTATTATTATTATTATTATTATAACCCTTGTACCCGGATATACGCTACATATGTATAATATGTATATACTCATTAACCCCTTCTGTACCCGGATATACGCTACATATGTATATCATTAACCCCTTCTGTACCGGATATACGCTACATATGTATATACTCATTAACCCCTTCTGTACCCGGATATACGCTACATATGTATATACTCATTAACCCCTTCTGTACCCGGATATACGCTACATGTATATACTCATTAACCCCTTCTGTACCCGGATATACGCTACATATGTATATACTCATTAACCCCTTCTGTACCCGGATATACGCTACATATGTATATACTCATTAACCCTTCTGTACCCGGATATACGCTACATATGTACATACTCATTAACCCCTTCTGTACCCGGATATACGCAACATATGTATATACTCATTAACCCCTTCTGTACCCGGATATACGCAACATATGTATATACTCATTAACCCCTTCTGTACCCGGATATACGCTACATGTATATACTCATTAACCCCTTCTGTACCCGGATATACGCTACATATGTATACTCATTAACCCTTCTGTACCCGGATATACGCTACATATGTATATACTCATTAACCCCTTATGTACCCGGATATACGCTACATATGTATATACTCATTAACCCCTTCTGTACCCGGATATACGCTACATATGTATATACTCATTAACCCCTTCTGTACCCGGATATACGCTACATATGTATACTCATTAACCCCTTCTGTACCCGGATATACGCTACATATGTATATACTCATTAACCCCTTCTGTACCCGGATATACGCTACATATGTATATACTCATTAACCCCTTCTGTACCCGGATATACGATACATATGTATATACTCATTAACCCCTTCTGTACCCGGATATACGCTACATATGTATATACTCATTAACCCCTTCTGTACCCGGATATACGCTACATATGTATATACTCATTAACCCCTTCTGTACCCGGATATACGCTACATATGTATATACTCATTAACCCCTTCTGTACCCGGATATACGCTACATATGTATATACTCATTAACCCCTTCTGTACCCGGATATACGCTACATATGTATATACTCATTAACCCCTTCTGTACCCGGATATACGCTACATATGTATATACTCATTAACCCTTCTGTACCCGGATATACGCTACATATGTATATACTCATTAACCCCTTCTGTACCCGGATATACGCTACATATGTATATACTCATTAACCCCTTCTGTACCCGGATATACGCTACATATGTATATACTCATTAACCCCTTCTGTACCCGGATATACGCTACATATGTATATACTCATTAACCCCTTCTGTACCCGGATATACGCTACATATGTATATACTCATTAACCCCTTCTGTACCCGGATATACGCTACATATGTATATACTCATTAACCCCTTCTGTACCCGGATATACGCTACATATGTATATACTCATTAACCCATGAGAGTACAAGTACGCTATGTGCCTATATGAACTTACACTGTTACAAATCACTCATTAGAAAGCTAACATATAAATTCATTCAGCGCCTTAACACTTCTGAGAACAGGATCATTAAAATGCTACAAACTCCAAGCATAGTGTACACCTCCAGGATCCAGGCACACTGGAGGAAGTTGCTCTATATTTAACCTTAAGTAATGATTTCAGGTCTGCTACTCTACAGAATTAGCATACCGGTACTGATCCTCATAGTGCAGTACAGTACCGATATTCCTATACTGTACTGTAGCAACATACTGTACCGGAAGCTAAATGATGTGAGGCATGGTACTGTACACAATTAGGACAGTGGTTTTGGTAACACAGTAGTTTGATGACCACTGTTTTTGGTTGAGGCAGTGCTGTGAACTACATGATAGCAAGCTGGGTATTATTTAATTTCTTTTTATTTTATGTAGCCTATGTACAGTAGCTTATATATATTTATATATATTTATGTTACTGTAAGGTATATATGGACCCCAGGTATGGTCCCCTCTGTACTGTGTGAGTCTGAAATAAAGTATTATTATTATTATTATTATTATTATTATTATAACCCCTTTTGTACCCGGATATACGCTACATATGTATATACTCATTAACCCCTTCTGTACCCGGATATACGCTACATATGTATATACTCATTAACCCCTTCTGTACCCGGATATACGCTACATATGTATATACTCATTAACCCCTTCTGTACCCGGATATACGCTACATATGTATATACTCATTAACCCCTTCTGTACCCGGATATACGCTACATATGTATATACTCATTAACCCCTTCTGTACCCGGATATACGCTACATATGTATATACTCATTAACCCCTTCTGTACCCGGATATACGCTACATATGTATATACTCATTAACCCCTTCTGTACCCGGATATACGCTACATATGTATATACTCATTAACCCCTTCTGTACCCGGATATACGCTACATATGTACATACTCATTAACCCCTTCTGTACCCGGATATACGCAACATATGTATATACTCATTAACCCCTTCTGTACCCGGATATACGCAACATATGTATATACTCATTAACCCCTTCTGTACCCGGATATACGCTACATATGTATATACTCATTAACCCCTTCTGTACCCGGATATACGCTACATATGTATATACTCATTAACCCCTTCTGTACCCGGATATACGCTACATATGTATATACTCATTAACCCCTTATGTACCCGGATATACGCTACATATGTATATACTCATTAACCCCTTCTGTACCCGGATATACGCTACATATGTATATACTCATTAACCCCTTCTGTACCCGGATATACGCTACATATGTATATACTCATTAACCCCTTCTGTACCCGGATATACGCTACATATGTATATACTCATTAACCCCTTCTGTACCCGGATATACGCTACATATGTATATACTCATTAACCCCTTCTGTACCCGGATATACGATACATATGTATATACTCATTAACCCCTTCTGTACCCGGATATACGCTACATATGTATATACTCATTAACCCCTTCTGTACCCGGATATACGCTACATATGTATATACTCATTAACCCCTTCTGTACCCGGATATACGCTACATATGTATATACTCATTAACCCCTTCTGTACCCGGATATACGCTACATATGTATATACTCATTAACCCCTTCTGTACCCGGATATACGCTACATATGTATATACTCATTAACCCCTTCTGTACCCGGATATACGCTACATATGTATATACTCATTAACCCCTTCTGTACCCGGATATACGCTACATATGTATATACTCATTAACCCCTTCTGTACCCGGATATACGCTACATATGTATATACTCATTAACCCCTTCTGTACCCGGATATACGCTACATATGTATATACTCATTAACCCCTTCTGTACCCGGATATACGCTACATATGTATATACTCATTAACCCCTTCTGTACCCGGATATACGCTACATATGTATATACTCATTAACCCCTTCTGTACCCGGATATACGCTACATATGTATATACTCATTAACCCCTTCTGTACCCGGATATACGCTACATATGTATATACTCATTAACCCCTTCTGTACCCGGATATACGCTACATATGTATATACTCATTAACCCCTTCTGTACCCGGATATACGCTACATATGTATATACTCATTAACCCCTTCTGTACCCGGATATACGCTACATATGTATATACTCATTAACCCCTTCTGTACCCGGATATACGCTACATATGTATATACTCATTAACCCCTTCTGTACCGGCGACGTCTTATTGATTTGTATTCTAGATACATTTAGACGATTTTGTGCAGTTTAAGAAGGATCTGAGGTACAATAGTAAAAATGGTTAAGTGAGGTAGTTCAATGCCTCTTAATTATTAGCTGGAGGCCCTTCTTAAGCTGAATAAAATCATCAAATAGTAGCTAGAATATAGTTACAAGAACGGCACCGGTACTGAAAGGGTTAATTAATATATCATTAGTTTTCAGATTTTACGAGGTTCAGCTCATTAGTTTGGCTATTTTAATACCTTTCGCCCCATTCCTTTGTCAATATTAAGACTTTTTGTGTCATTTAGGTATCAATTTTTTCCTGGCGAGCGATAGAGAGCCTGTAATTTAAGAGGAACCGGCCTTTGGTCGAAAAATGTATAAATTTATCTTGAAGGAGGGTCTTGAGGGTGTTTGATGGAGGTCTAGGAAGGAAACTAACAAAAAATAAAAAATATATGTAGGCCTACAGGTAAATAAGCAAATAAATACGCCCATCCCCCCTTAAGAATAAATAATTACTACAAGACGACACATTGGACACGGCTGCAAGAGCCAATCAGCTGGAGTTATTGATATATAGGTGGCCCGATAGTTTCTTAGAGTGGCTGAAACCGAGTGTTATATATATTTTTCTATGTGGATGAGGGAGACAAAAGGTAGAACTGCCTGTGATGAGTGTCTCCCCCAAAGTTGAAAGAGGCCTAGAATACCTAGACTAGATGCGCACGTCCGATCCTGGTAGTCTATATACAAAAAAAAAAAAAAAAAGTGCAGGCCAATAAAATAATACTAAATCTCAACCTTTATTAAAGAAGGATGGTACGGTACTAGGTACGTCCTTTTCATCATATTCTGGCGACTATAAGAAAATTTTATTCAGCTTAGGAAGGACCTTTAGCAATAATAGCACTTCAAAAGATCTCAACCAACCCTTTTGACTACCACAGATCCTTCCTAAGCTGCAAAATATCGTCTAAATAGAGCTAGAATAAAATATAACACGTTGCTGGTACTCAAAGGGTTAAAGGAGGATAATACAGAACAGGATGTCAAACCGGAGCCATTTTGTTTGAAGACTTGAATGAATATGAGAATGAATACGAGAAAATTAAGGGGGAGGTAGTCGCTTTTTCTGGACCCGCTTCTCCCTCATGTTTAGCATGACCTTTGTGACCCCATGGTCTCTGTGTCTTCTCATGGGTGACCTAGATGTGTGTGAATTTGTATCTAATAGTGGCCCCTCCATCATTGACGATGTTGCCTATTAGTATAATAGTCTCCATTCAACACCCACGTCGTCAGTCGTTTGAATCAACCGCCCGAGAGGAAGAACAGAGATATTCATCATAAGTGCAAGCTACATCTCTTATGGTATCGTCATAGATTGGGTACCCACTACGAAAAAACTTCGTAAAAAATAAGAGAAGAAAAAAGGAAAAGATTAAATAATTTAATCAAAGTTATAACACGCTTCCCACTTCGGTGGATTTCTTGCGTTGTGGCTTCTTGCCGCTCCTCGCCAAGCGCACCATTCGTCCTTCTCTTCCTCGCGGGCAACGGGATAGATTGTGTGCCCCGCGCTCTGCTTCATTCGACGTTCGCTCAATTCTGGTGAGTCCTTACTCATTTGTATATATCTGAGTTGTAGTGAACAAGGTTTAGATTAGCTAGCACGGGTTATCACATTGTTGCCCGCAGGAAGTGTTAAATTAGGGTACTATTCAGGCGCTAACGTGCTGTGTTCAGGACCGACGCCACATATGTTTTTTCATTGGTTCTGCGCGCCTTAGTTTTTTTTGCTATTCCTTAGTTAGGAGGCTTTTGTTTTTCACGAGCTGTTCTTCAGTCCTGTGTGTATGGCCTAGGGCCTTTTTTCTTTTTTCATTTTAGCAGACGCGCCGGTCTAAGGATTGTCACACGTGGTGTGGAATCTTCTGGCGTTCGAGCCTGCTCGAAGGCCCTTTTCGGGGGCTTCACCTGCTTCATGCTGTCCGGGGTTGTCTTCAGGGTAAGTGCGTCCTTCTTTAAGGGTGTGTTACCTCGTGATAAGCCTCGTTAGGTTGTTCTCGTTAGGAGTGTACTTTATCTTTATATGATATTTTGTTGTGCTCCCTGGGTGTTAGTGTTGCACACTTTCCGGGAGTTCAAGGAGACGTCCTTGCTGCAGGGGTTTTGTGGTTGGTTCTCGGTCAGTCTGGTGCCCCGGCCGGAGCGTTTTCCTCTTTTTGGGGACCCGCCGGTCCATAGTTCTGCGGTCTTAGGTCGGTTGCCGCCGTGCCGGCGCGCGGTCTCTTTTTTCCCTTTTTCCCCTGTGTTTATTCTATGTTTTTGGTAGTGTGCCACTACACCTCCTTCCGGCGGTCTTTCAGGGCCGGCGGATGGAGACGTATCCGTTATTGATATAGTATCGGCTCGCCTTTTTTACTTACCAGTTTACCCCGTCCGCCGCCGGCTCAGTGTGTAAACGGACCAACGGCTGCTAGCGATTGTAAGTTATAGCACGCAGGTATCCGCTGAGTTCATGGTTCATTAACCTCTGACCCATGTCACAGGTAGGCAGGCTGATAGGAAACTCCCCCCACGATTGAAAAGGGCAGGGGGGGGGGGGGCAGGTTTCACTACCTCTTAGGAGTCAGGAAAAGGTTGGAGGCTGTTGCCTAATGTTTTTCTGACGCCGGGGGGAATAGGATGTTAAAACCTCTTGGGTTATCCTGCGCCCTGTTAAGTCATAAAAGGGAGTTCTGATAGCTGACAAATGATTTTTCAGTGTAATTATAGAAAGGCATTTTTGCTCAAATAAGCAATCCAAATACTTGAAGATCAAAGCTACTGATGCGTCTGTTTGCGCTGTTTCTACTATCCAGGTCGTGAAAGAGTTCCAATGCGATTGATATTGACGCCTGGTAGAAAGAGTATACTGATTGAGAAATTTATTAGTGACTCTCTCTCCATACGGGGTTAACCATTTGGCATTCTGAATGTCCAAAAGTCAAAAGTCAGCGAGGTCTTTAGCTTGCCAATTGTCTCCAAGTGGAAGTATGAGATCGGGAGTGACACCGGGGTCTCGCACCACCTTTTCAACTGGTGGTACCACACCTGAGCCGGCCATAGAGGCGCGATCATCGAGACTAAACCCCGGTAACCTCGTAGTTTGTGAACTACCTGACACATGAGTGAAGCCTTTGGAGGCGGAAACAGATAGATGGAACTCCACCTGTTCCAGCCCTCCATCAATGCGTCTGGACCCCCCGCCGCAGATACTTCCCGGCGGGTTAGGTAGAAAGGAAGTCTGTGGTTTTCCCTGGACTCGAATAAGTCCACTTGTGGATGGTATGGCTCTGCAATCATCTGGTTGAAGATGTTTTGCTCCTCCTCCACTACTTCTCCTCTTCTCCCTCCCATACCCCATCCAACTATGTTTGCTGGCTCTTCATTCCTTACATATAGCAACTCGTTGAAGTACTCCCTCCATCTTTCGACTCTCTCTTGCTTCTCGGCTAGCATTCTCCCATTCTTATCTTTCACACTCTTTCTGTTCCCCTTGCTACCTTCCCTAACTTTCTTGACTTCTTTCCAGGACAGTTTCTTACTCTCCCTCCATTTTACACTCAGATTCCTTCCAAATTCCTCATCTACTCTTCTCTTACTTTCCTTAACTACTCTCTTCACCACTCTCTTTCTCTCCACGTACCTCGCTCGTTTCTGCCTCTCCAAATCTTCATTCCCTCTATTACCCAACCACTCTCTATATGCTTACTCATACACGAAATACTCATAGGAATAAACATTGGGGATGGCTTTGACAGCAATATACAAAATTTGACCCTGTGTGTCTTTTGCCCTTAATTTTCTACTCTTATTCATCTGGATTACCCAGTCACTAGGGACTGGGAGCTCCCCCGCGATTGTCGTTTGTGCTATAGTTGGATTCAATGCCATGATAGTCACCCATGAACAATCCGGTCCGTAAAGCAGAGGCATAGGGTTTTTCTTTATCGGTACCTTCTCTAAAGGAGGGGGATTAATGTCCGTAATTACACGCACGTTAGTTGTGGTTAACCCTTTCTCTGTGGGCTTATTTGCGCTATTTAGGGCATATTCAGGCACTCCTGAATGATTAATCAAGTATCTGCATTAAATGAACTGTATTCTGCAGAAAACTAGGCGAAAATAGCTTCAAAATGACACCAGAACGAGCTTCGTAGGTGGCGGGGTTCACCCGCAGCGTTGCCATAGACATTCGGGAAAACTTGCTAATTATTAGCTCTCGCTCGCTCGGCAACACTGTCGAGACAGCCGCACGAGACACAGTCTCCCTCAGTGAGTGGCTGGCTGCTCTGAGGGTCGGAGGGAGGTCCCTCACGCTCTCGCCCACTGACACTCGATTTCTACGGCTTTTACAGGCTTTTAAAGCCTGGAAATTGCTGTAAATTACCTATGCGTTCCAGAACGTCACCCGCAGGGAATGGGTTAAAGCTGGACTTTGCACACTACTATTAGAAGCAGTAGGTTGGGTTACGTTAGGTAGGGAGGGTGGCAAATTAGATGGAACAACGACTCTAGTTGGCACTAATGGCCGCACAACAGACCCAATCGGAGTAGCTCGCATTATAGCTGTGGGAGTTTCCTGTGACTTAGGTGGAAGATTATATTGTTGCATCATATTATGGAGAATGTAATCTAGATCCTCCCTGGTGAAATATTTTTTTGAACCCTTGGATGACTCAGACCCTTCCTCAACTGGCTCAGGCTGAGCTGAAGACAACTGTTCTACGTCTTCCGGCTCTTGCTCTGTAACCTCCATCTCTTCCGGTTGTTGCCGGGATTCAGATGTAAACTGTTCACTACCTGGCCATACTAGGTCAGGGATGGAAGAGGGAATATTGTCAACATTGTCACTACCTCCATTATCCGCCGGATATTGTTGTAAGGGCTGTGTTCGCACGGTCTCAGGGTGTCTCCACACACTGCGGCCTTGCTCTACATTAGGTTGTGAATCAGGGATAAATTGAGAACTCTGACTTAACTGTTAACCCGTATCATAGCCATGTGGCTCACTCACTGTGTAACCACCGTACTGTTCAGTAAGAACTCTGTGAGACACTATAGGAACCCGGCTACGTGTAGTATCTAATTTAGGTATAGCAAAGTTCACATTATGGTCCACATATCTATCCCTAGTCCCATCCCTGGGAGTTGACTCAGCTCCCTCCGTCCCTACCTCGGAACTGCCAGATTGGACGTTAGGCATGGTAGAGGTAGGGGCGGAGGGCGATGGACGCGACCCCGGCGATTGCCGAGGCCGCGAGCACATCGCCTCCTTGCGGGAATGTTTATGTCCCTTCCCCTCTGACTGTCTGTCACTAGACGACGCCGCGTCTGTCTTCCGCCTCTTTAGCGACCTGGACGTCTCTGTGGACGACTTGTAGGACCGCTTGAGCGGTGATCTGGACCTGGACCTGGAACGGTCCTCTTTCGGTGACATAGATCGCGCTTTCTTAGGGCGGCCGGGGGGGAGTTGCCCTACTTGAGTCACTATTGTCACTACTGCTCACTATTTCTTTAGAGAGAATTTTGGGCTTATGTTTTACTTTAGCACTGGGCCGAGAAGAGGGAGTTTTAACAACTGGTGGTTTAATTACTAATTGGTCCCAGAGTGCCTCATCATCACAATGGAGGGCTTTATGAGCAATATGTCTTTTGAATAAGAATTAAAAGTGTTTTTAACATCTTGTAATGCAACTAGACATGATTGATCTCTTTGAGTTAAAAAAACATTCCTCAGGTCTGTGCATACTCCGCACCTCTTTGAAACCCAGACTCCCCTGGACCTGTCGAGGCACTTAACACATTTTACGCATAATTTATGGTAAAAGACCGGGATGTTTGAACAGGTTGGGGTTGAGCATAACGTGACTGAGGGCATGATGGAGACTGACGACCCCCCCCCCCCCCGCCGGGATCGGCCCCTCCCCCCGCCGGGATCGGCCCCTCCCCCTGGTGTCCGTTGCCCGTACAGATGTGTTGTGATCTAGAAAGAAAATTTCCAGGAATCAATGCTCATAAGGATGAACCGAGACATTTACACATCATATCACCCCCAAATGCGCCGGAAAATTAGATGTAGCCACACAGCTACTCTAATCTTCCTTCACACTTGTTGTCGAAAAGATCTCGGAGATCCTTTCTTGGTTTGAACTGCTTACCTTTGACTAAGTGTCACTGACCCATGCTTTAGAGAATTCCATTTTGGATATAAATTAACTAACACAATGTGTCCCATGACCTGATAGTTTATTACCCCACTGGACTTTTCCGCCGGGCGAATTCAAAGTCATGTCATGCCATGAGGCTCTTTGTATAGGCGAGTTCTCTTGGCCGGGCCAAGATCACAACCTTAGGAATCTGCATTTCCGCCGGGAGTCTAGTGGTACTCCAGACCACGCCGGGATCCTTGGATCTATTCCCTGCCCGCCTGCAAGGCGAGCCTCTGGCATCAATACCCGGTAAAGATCGCCGGAGGGAAAACCAAGCTAATTTGAGAGTATTGACTTGTCTGGGCAAGGCAACTACCCTCAAAAACTACCCGCATAAGTCAGAACGTCTCCTGACACCTTCCAAACATGTATAATACACACCACATGAAAGTGAGGGTCACATCTTAGGGCTAAACATATTAATAATTAAGCAATTAATACTAAGAATACCCCTAATGAGGCTGGCCACGAGGCTCAAGGTAGATATTTCGACGAATAATACAGCCTTACCTCCCAAGAAGACACAGCAGCAGCAGCACGTGAGGCACCCCAAGCCAAAAGGGGAAAACAGCAGACTCAGCTTCTGGAAAGTTCCCCAACCACGTGGAACAACTCTTATACCAGCCCGACTGCTATACAAGCACAAAATGCTACTCCATCATAAGGATAGCTAGTAACATAGTTCTGCGGATATATAACCTCCTAAATAACTATGTTATAGCAAAGCTAAGGTGCAGAAACAAAAACAAAAACACATGGCGCGCGTGTCTGATGCGGACCGACTGGGTGCCTACACACCCTGGACACACGCCTGGACCTGATACAATCTCACCTAGAGTTCTAAAGGAAGCTAAGGATGAGCTCTCCAAACCACTAACATTACTATTCAATAAATCCTTGCAGTCTGGAACTATGCCTGATCAGTGGAAGATAGCCAACGTAACACCGATATTCAGAAAAGGCAGCAAATCCCTACCCAGTAACTATCGTCCAATTAGCTTAACCTCAGTTGTATGTAAAATGCTAGAAACGGTCATAAGAGACAGACTCGTAAATCACTTAGAGGAAAATAACATACTTAAAGATACTCAACACGGCTTTCGTAAAAAACGTTCCTGTTTAACAAACCTCTTAGACTTCTTCCACGATATCCTCAACCTCTACGATGAGATTAAGCTGTAGATATTATATACCTTGATTTTCAAAAGGCCTTTGACAAAGTTCCCCACAAACGTTTACTGCTAAAACTAAAAGCGCATGGAATACAAGACGGTGTGTTGAAATGGATAGAAAATTGGCTCAGCGACAGAAAGCAAAGAGTAGTCATAAACGGTATGGCATCTAAATGGACCAATGTAAGTAGCGGGGTCCCCCAGGGATCGGTACTAGGACCAATTCTCTTTCTAATTTACATCAACGACATAGATGAGGGTCTCACCTGTACAATCTCAAAATTTGCTGACGATACAAAATTTGCAAATAGCGTACTCTCAAAAGATCAAGTTGACGATATGCAACACAATCTAGATAAATTGTCACATTGGGCCCAAATTTGGCAAATGAGTTTCAATGCGGATAAATGTAAAGTACTACATATCGGATACCTAAATGAGAAAGAAAACTATTCGATGAATGGCACTCAGCTTAAGAATGTAAACAGAGAAACCGATCTGGGAGTAACAATATCGAGTAACCTAAAACCGAGTCAACAATGTTCAGAAGTTGTTAAGAAGGCAAACAAAATAATTGGCTTTATAGGCAGGTCATTTGAGCATAAATCCAAAGACGTTATCCTAACCCTTTACAATTCCTTAGTCCGCCCTCTTCTGGAATACTGCGTTCAATGCTGGTGCCCTTATTACCAAAAAGACATAAACAAGCTAGAACGAGTTCAACGTAGAGTTACCAAAATGATACCTAGCCTAAAGAACAAACCATACGAAGAGCGTCTTAGAGAATTAAATCTATTTCCTTTAACCCAGTGCAGATTAAGAGGTGACTTAATTCAAGTGTTCAAAATCATCAAAGGCATCGACAATATAAACTGTAGTAAGTACTTCACTATCGACCAATCTAATTACACGCGGGGAAACGGTTGCAAAATTATTGGTAAATCTTTTAACTCACACGAATCTAAGAATTTCTTCTTCAATCGAGTTGTCAACTTGTGGAATGGGCTTCCCCGAGACGTTATAGACTGCAGCACCGTCGATTCATTTAAACTCCGCCTAGACAAATATCTCTCATCAAACCCGCGACTGACTGCGTTTGTAAATGAATAACTTTATTTTATCCTCCCCTCAGTTACTAACCCATATGTCCCCTACTAACTTCCTAGTCCTGCCACGGACATTAGTTCCAGGGCAGTAGTTCCCTTTCTAATGTTCCCTTACCCACTCTAAACCACTGTTTGGACACTTGATCCTCAGTGTTTTGGAGGACAAGCAGCCTAGAAGAGTCACTAGACCTGTTGTTGCTTGATTTCCTTTGTACTCCTTTGTACACAAGTACCCTATTTTAACACTTCCTGTGGACGTACCAATGTGGCCGACCGTCCTGGCTAATCTAAACCTATTCTATAACATCTCAGATAAATACAAATGAGCAAAAGACTCACTAGAGGTGAACGAATGTCGAATGAAGCGGAGGACAGGTTAGGCACACCTTGACGGAACGGCCACAGGGGAAGGAAGGAGGAATGGCGTTGCCTGGTTCAGCGTCTCGGATAGAATCCACAAAAGACATCTACGAGTTGGAAAGCTTTATTATAACAATTCTTAAGTTAATTTATGTTTTTTTTATTTTTTACAAAGTTTTTTCGTAGTGAGTACCCAATCATAAAGACGATTCCATAAGAGAATGAGCGTTGCACTTATGATGTTGGCACTCTTTCCCCTGTGGCGGGTGTTTCAAACAGGCTGACCGCGGGTGTTCGAAAGAGAGCTATTACTTAATAGGCATATCGTCAATGATGGAGGGGCCACTAGTAAATAATAACACAGAGATGTTAAGTCTCAAATCACAATAAATAGCGTCCTGAATAAATATGCAAAAGCTTTCAATATGGCTTCACTCAGAGTTGTTGTTGTTGTTGTTGTTCCCCAAGCTGCCTGGCCGAACAGCCCCAAGGCCCCGAGCAAGGCCAAGGCCAAAACCTAGCGCCCCCACAGAACCCTCCCTGCCGACCAAAATATTGCCTGGGTGACCGAAGCCACTCCATGGCGGGGAGCTGAGGAGGATGCGGAAACGCCTGGGAAACCAAAGCCCCACTCAGGGCCCTGTGCCCCTCAGCAATTATGAAGAGAAAGTTGAGGGGCAAAGGAAAAATGTGACGCTTTGGCTTCCAATCTTGGTAAATTGGGAGGTCAATCCACGGAAGAGACGCCGTCACTTGAGATCTAGAAAATATTTAAGTAAAAGGAACAGTCAGAGTAAGCTATGGGTATGGCAGAGATCGCTCAGTTCTCACTCGGATAGACCAGCCCATCACCACATGACTAGAACCCAGTCCTCTCGGCATCAGCTAGGAAAGGCCCTAGAAAGCCGCCTCAGAGTAAATAATAATTACTGCGATACCATACACGCAGCACTGAAGTTATGGAAAATAGGACACTATTTGATCTCGGAACGAACAATAAGTTAATGCAACTTGATCTAGAGATAAAACTCTAATAACTCAGAGAGTAATAATTATGAATATATATTCATGAGTATATGATTTAGATAATAGTCATGTATGCGTGACTGAGTTTCGAAACGAACAATTAAGTTATTGTAACTTGAATAAATCATAGAGCTGGAATAACTCAAAGAATAAGTATATAAACTATACTTCATAAAGATGTCTATCTATGTATCTATTTATTGCCTGATGCCGCAATCCCCGAAGGGGTGGCCACGAACGAACCGCCCCCATGCACCTCTGTCCCCAGTCAGTCGACGCCCCTCCTCTTAACCAGTACCACCTTCATTCATATACTTCCTCACTCCATCCTTCCACCTCTCCTTTGGTCTACCTCTCCCTCTCTGTCCTTCCACCTTGCTCTCCTACACCCTCTTAGTCATTCTCTCGCTTCCCATACGTTCCATATGGCCGAACCATCTCAAGTTGTTCCTTTTCACACTTTCCAGCACATCTACCTCCACACCACACCTCCTTCTTACTTCCTCATTCGTCTGTCTATCCCTCCATGTAACTCCGCACGCACTTCTCAAGTAACTCATTTCCACCGCTCTCACTCTTGGTCTGAGTCTCTTCCCGAACGTCCATGTTTCGCTTCCGTAAGTTAGTGTCGGGATTACCACACTGTCATGCAAGGACTTCTTCACTTCCATACTGACCACTCTATTTCTTGTTACTGCTTTCAACGTTCCTACAACCCTCTTCCCCTGTTGCACCCTCTCCCGCACTTCTTCATCCATAGTCCCATCTTTACTCAACACACTGCCCAGATACTTAAAAGAGCTGACGATCTCCATAGCCTGACCGTTCAACTTCACCTCACACTCTGTGACTTCACCCCTTTCGAAGACCATAACCTTGCTCTTCCCCGCATTTACCTTCAAATTCCGTTTTTTCGCACACTGTTCCAAACTCATTTACCAGACCCTGCAACTCCCATTCATTATCGCTCATCAGAACTGTATCATCCGCAAACAGCAGTATAGGCAGCTTCCACTCATTTCCCTCCCTTTTCAGCGATACACCAACATCCACTGCTCTTCCTAGTATTTCTTTCATGACTCAATCCATATATACAGTAAACAACCACGGGGACATCACACACCCCTGTTTCAACCCAACACTCAGGTAAAAAAAAATCGCTTTGCTCATTCTCCACACGTTCTGCCGCCTTTGCACCCTCATACATGCTCTTCACTGCTTTCAGCAACTTGCCATCTACTCCATATATTCTAAGTACTTTCCACATGCCTTCTCTATCCACTCTGTCATAGGCCTTCTCCATGTCCATAAAGGCAACATACACCTTTTGTTGCTTCTCCAGATATTTCTCCACAACACAATTCAGGGTAAAAATCTGATCTACACATCCTCTTCCCTTCCTAAAACCTCCCTGCTCGTCGCCTATCCATTTCTCCGTTCTCACTCTCACTCTCTCAATCACTACCCTACTGTACACCTTCCTTACTACGCTTAAAAGACATATTCCTCGGTGGTTACCACACACTCCTCTTTCCCCTTTTGCCCTTATATAGGGGGACTAATATGCCAGTCTTCCAGTCATCGGGTGAATTCCCCTTCTCCCATGTTAGTTTGCACATTTTCCATACCCATTCGATCACTATCTCACCACCATACCTCAACATTTTCCCACACACTCCATCTGTTCCTGGTGCTTTCCCCAACTTCACTCTTTTCATAGCTTCCCACACTTCTGACCTCCTGATCCCCACCTCCTCCTCCACTACTTCTCCTCTTCTCCCTCCCATACCATATCCAACTATGTTTGCTGGCTCTTCATTCGTTACATTTAGCAACTAGTTGAAGTACTCCCTCCATCTTTCGACTTTCTCTTGCTTCTCGGCTAGCATTCTCCCATTCTTATCTTTCACACCCTTACTGTTTCCCTTGCTACCTTCCCTAACTTTCTTGACTTCTTTCCAGAACAGTTTCTTACACTCCCTCCATTTTACACTCAGATTCCTTCCAAATTCCTCCTTTGTAAAGATGTGATTATAACAATAGTCATGAATAAGTGATTGAGGAGAAATACTCTGTGAATGAACTATCTATATTAGTTCTGTACCCAGATGATATGAAGCATGAAAACTAGGTCTGAATAAGCGTTCACTGGTTGACGTGTAAGTGTATGTATTTATTCCTGAACAAACATATATATATTTCCACATAAGGAATATAGGAGCCTGTATTTGAGGAAGTATATAAACATTTACCCCTCGATAGATATGTGTAATATTCTCCCTTAACAGAGCAACGGGTAATAACTAAAGAGGGAAGAATGGAAAATCTTCTATAATTACGTTAACACTATGAACCTCAACATACTTAAGTTTAAACCCTAGTTGCAATCATCATTACCATTACGAAATAAAAGAACACTTAAAAGTTTGTGAAGAGAAGAGACACTGGTAGAGCGTTTTGGAGAGCACGTTTCTCCTGGCTAAGTTGTCCAACGGTTGACTACAGGGGCCCGGGATTTCTCACATCCGTACTAGGGTCGGGGCCAAACAACTTTAGACGCCGGGCTCTTTCTTGGTCCTTCTTCCTCTTCCCACGACACGACACACTCGAATACTATCTTCACCGAATCTGGAGAATGATGTACTAGGAGTATCGGGGCGGTACAGTGATACTAATCTAGCATCTAGCTCAGCATCAAGGCTACCTGATCCACCTGAGATATTAGAACTCCCTGATCCTGAACTGTTAAGCCTCCGACTATCCGGAACTTGAATGCTAAGTAGTTGCACAGGGAGCTCTTCACTAGAGGTTTCTCGTATTTTATTCCTTTCTAACTTAGGAATCCCGATCTCCAAATCCAAAGGAGGATTTAAGCCAGTAGGCTGGTTGCTTAACTTAACTCTGTTCAGTGAAGATAGTAACTCATTTTTGGTCGGCACAAGGGGGCTGTTGTCTCAGGGTAATAGGGGCGTGTGTGAGACTCTGGGTTGGGATTTATATACTGTAAGGAATCAGTTGCACTAAAGTTTGTTGGTCTTTGGGGATCACTTGAGGATGATATTCGGGGTGTTTTCATTTTCTTATTTACTTGGTGTTTGACCTGATGGGTATTTGTGAGTGACATGCTAGCTGGGGTAGTTTGCTTAGGTTTGGAGGTTTGTTCACTATTTATACTGGTGGGGGAAGTTATATTTGATTTGGATAGTTTACTTTGGATCACGAATCTATTCTCATAGTTATTTTGGTACTCTACAGGGGTGCACTGTTTTTTTTTTATAGTGTATTTGTATAAGTTCAGGGGTGTCAACGATTCTCATATGTTGGTCTGGGTAGTTCTCGTAGAGTCCCCTGGGAATCCCATTCTCCTCGTTTTCTTTGGATGGTTCCCCTAGAGGCTCTCGTTTTTCTTCTTGGTACCGGTGGTGGTCCCTGGTCCTAGAGAGCCCGGGTAGTGACTCCTGAGTTCTTATGGAAGCAATGCGGCAGGTTTGATTTGTGGTGTTATTTGTAGACGGGAGCAGGTGGCTGGAGGTATTTGGCATTTGTTGCTCAGACCCGGTCATTTCACCATCGCCTTCCAAAAAAAAAAATCCCGGCCTCGGGGCTGGAACATGTACGTTTTCCAAGTTTCGTTGCGGACGTATGGTGTCAGGTGGTGGAGAAAATAACACCACACTCTGGCTTTGATGTTGTTTCGGTCATTTGCATCACGAAACACGGTGAGGGGAAAAGGAACACTGAGTGGTGGATGATTTTGAGTAGGTGGCCAGGTGAGGTGATATTCCTGGACTCGTTGTTGATGCGTAGGGCCAGGCTGCTAACCTTCATTTTGGTAGGTGTGTCTGGAACTGGGTAAATGGTGGAAATGACTAAGTTTTGAGGGTCAGAGTCACTTGTTGAGTCTGAGAGATGGAGCAGGGGCTAGATTTTTTTTTTTTTATTTGGGGGGGGGGGGGTTGCTGGTATTGACTTTAGGGGGGTATTCGTGCTAGGTGAAGAGGGGGAGGAGCTTGAAGTTAATGGGGTGTTGGAAGGGGGCATGTTTGAGTTGTGGCGAGATGGGTGGGGGAGTCAGGTTTGAAAGGGGATGTGGTGGAGACAGGTGTGACTGGAACAGGTGCAGAAGGGGCTGGAACAGGTGTAGGGTTGACAGGAACAGGTGCAGATGTGGCTGGAGCAGGTAAGGTATAGGGTTGACGGACATGTGGAGGGTTGGCCTGTTGTGGAAGCTGGCTGGTCCAGGTGGTGGTGGCAGATTTGGGCTGGTGTACAGCAGGCTCCCATCTTTTTTGTTTGGTTAATCTTCTGCCATAACGGGAGTACATTGGCTGTGAGATAGGAGGTGGAGATGGTGTTAACCCCTTCATTACCGGAGATGTCTTCTTTATTTGATTTTAGCTGTTTTTAGATGATTTTATTCGGCTTAGGATGGTAGTGTGGCAATTATGAGACTAAAAACTATCGGAATTAACCCCTTTTACTACCACAGATCCTTCCGAAGCTGCCTAAAATCCCTAAATATAGCTGATAAAATACAACATACAGCCTCGGTAGTCAAAGGGTTAATGGTGGTGAGGTGAGGAATCGGGGTTGTCGGAGCTTTGAGTGGGAAGGACGTGGGGGTTTGGGTTTGGATTTGGGTTTAGGAGGTGGAATAGAAGGAATGGGAAGGGAAGTGGGTATAGGTTTGAGGAGGAGGAGTTTGGGTTGTTGGTTTGGATATGGGGTTAGGAGGTGGAATAGAAGGAATGGGAAGGGAAGTGGGTATAGGTTTGAGGAGGAGGAGTTTGGGTTGTTGGTTTGGATATGGGGTTAGGAGGTGGAATAGAAGGAATGGGAAGGGAAGTGGGTATAGGTTTGAGGAGGAGGAGTTTGGGTTGTTGGTTTGGATATGGGGTTAGGAGGTGGAATAGAAGGAATGGGAAGGGAAGTGGGTATAGGTTTGAGGAGGAGGAGTTTGGGTTGTTGGTTTGGATATGGTGTTAGGAGGTGGAATAGAAGGAATGGGAAGGGAAGTGGGTAGGTTTTGAGGTGGAAGAGTTTGGGTTGTAGGTGAAATGGTAGGGATGAAAGGATAGGTAGGGGTGGATAGGTGGGTTGGAAGAGATTGGGTAAGATGGGTATTTCGGAATTGGCAGAGGATGAGGGTTGGGAGGAAGATTGAGGACTGGGTATGGTAGGTTTTATTGGGGGTGGGTTTTTTTGGATGGGGGTTGGTTGGATAGGGGTGGTTGGAAGGGATGAGGATAGGGAGGGGGGGCGAACCCAGGTGGGGCTGATAGGGCTCGAGTAGGTGGGGGAAGGGATGTAGGATAGCTCGGGAAGTTGGGGGTAGGAGTGGGAATAGGACGACAGATAAAGTTGGGGGTAGGAGTGGGAATAGGATGAGGGATAAAGTTGGGGGTAGGAGTGGAAATAGGATGAGGGATAAAGTTGGGGGTAGGAGTGGGAATAGGACGAGGGATAAAGTTGGGGGTAGGAGTGGGAATAGGACGAGGGATAAAGTTGGGGGTAGGAGTGGGAATAGGACGAGGGATAAAGTTGGGGGTAGGAGTGGGAATAGGACGAGGGATAAAGTTGGGGGTAGGAGTGGGAATAGGACGAGGGATAAAGTTGGGGGTAGGAGTGGGAATAGGACGAGGGATAAAGTTGGGGGTAGGAGTGGGAATAGGACGAGGGATAAAGTTGGGGGTAGGAGTGGGAATAGGACGAGGGATAAAGTTGGGGGTAGGAGTGGGAATAGGACGAGGGATAAAGTTGGGGGTAGGAGTGGGAATAGGACGAGGGATAAAGTTGGGGGTAGGAGTGGGAATAGGACGAGGGATAAAGTTGGGGTTAGGAGTGGGAATAGAACGAGGGATAGGTTGAAGGTATTTAGGCTTAGGAATAGGGAGAGCAGGTAAGGGGGGTAAGGTAGGGGTAGGGATGGTAGGTTGGTTCTGTTCTTGTGATGGTAAAAGGTTTGGATTATTGGCAGTAGGGCATGCATCATTATCGTCTGGGTTAGCTAACATAGATAAATTCTCATCCAGAGGTTGGAATCGGCGTACATAGCGGTTTCTATATGTGCGTGATTCCCAGGAATAGTTAACTGTGACTTGATAGCAGTTAGGTACTGTCAGAATTTCGAACGGTCCTTTGAATCTTGGTTTGAGCTTGGGTGGTACTGGCAGTTGTGCTACCATGACAAGATCGCCGACGTGATGAGTGTTGATTTTGGTTGTTTCGTCGGGTTGTAGGTCCTGGAGGTACTGTAGTTGTCTTAGTCGGTTTTTGAGGTGAACAAGCGACTGATTTAGGTTGAGTGAGGGCTCGTGTGGGACGGACAAGTGTCTTAATGGAAGTAGTAGTGGTGGCTCTCCGAAGACTCTTTCGTGGGCTGTGATTCCGTCTTGTCGAGGGCAGGTATTGATGCCCCATTGCACAATGCGGACTTGGCTAGGCCAGTCCGTGGTATTCATTTGTTGCAGCCTAGTTCTCACCTGATTGGCAATGGTTCGGTGGCTACGCTCGCAGATGGAATTCCCTTGAGGCCAATAAGGGGAGTAGTGGCGGATTTTGAATCCGAACATCTGGGATATTTGAGTCCAAACATGACCTGTAAACTCGGGAGCGTTGTAAGAGTGAATGGCTTGGGATAAACCGAAATAGGGAAACACATGCTGTAGAAGGGACTCGGCAACTGCAAACGCAGAGTGTTATTTTGAATTTTTGCGGGACAGGCTATTACATACTTGGAGTACGTATCCACCAATGTGATGATGTATATATACCCTTTAACTCCTTCCATTGGTCCCATGATGTCGACTGCTAGGAGTTGCCAGGGCTTGGATGCGATTAACTTGCCGGAAGGACCTGGGGTTCTTGTTTTATCCTTACCTAAGGCGCAGGCACGGCAGGCTTCTGTGATTTTTTTGGCTGTCAGGTAGGTTGATGGGGTCCAATAGATATCCTGGAAGGTGGTGACTAATTTCCTCTGGCCTAGGTGGATGCCATTATGGGAATGGCGAGATTGCATAACGCCTAAGGCTGCGTTAGGATTTTTTACAATCTTGCCCTCTGCAGTGTAGAGATTGTCTCCTTTCCTTTGCAACTGGGAAAAGACATGTCTTGGCATCCAGTCAGGTTTTTCTTGCTGTTGGTATTGTTGTAATAGATGTTTCGGTGGTGTATGGCTCGAATTGCTGCTGTTGGCGGTGGTGGTTGAAGAGGCAGTCTGGAAAGGGTATACCCATGTTGGTTTGGAGCTTGCCAGGTCTGTAGGCTATTTTAAAATTAAACTCCTCTAGGGATTCCCGCCACCTGACTGTTAGAGCGTTTTTCGTGTCAGATTTCCTGAGCCACTGCAAGGCCTGGTGATCGGTGATGATGGTCACCTTGACCCCTGCTAGATAAGGTTTAAAATGTTGCAGTGCCCAAATGATACCTAAACACTATCTCTTTGTGACAGGGTAATTAATCTCGGCAGGGTTGAGAATGATGTGCTCTCTACCTTCCCGGGTTTGAGCTAAAACTGCCCCAATTCCGAATAAGGAGACATCTGTGTAGAGGCGGAATGGTTGGGTAAAATCTAGGAAGGCGACGACTGGTGCAGCTACCAGTAAATCTTTGAGAGTCTGAAAGGCTTGCAGTCGTGGAGTTGTCCAAATGAAGGGTTCTTCTTTCCTAGTTAAGTCGTGAAGGGATTTGGCTATGGTGGCAAAATTCTTCACAAATCGCCTGTAATATGAAGCCAAATCTAAGAATACCCTAACTTCTTTTACATTGTTTTGTGGGGTGATGGCACTTATTGCTTTTAGTTTGTCTGGACCGGAGGAAATACCTGCCTCTGCTACTACGTGGCCAAGGAATTGCACTTCTTTTTGTGCCATGGTGCACTTTGGGGGCTTTAGTTTGAGGTTAGCATCACGGATCCTCTGGAATAGGCTACTTTGCGTAGACATTGGAGATGTTCAGCCCAAATTTTGCCAAACACAATGATGTCGTTCAGATATGCAAAGCATGTTTCTCACGTTAACCCTTGTAGGACTGATTCCATGAGTCTGGAAAAAGTCGCGGCTCCGTTGCACATAGTCCGAACGGCAGTACGGTGAATTCATAGAGTCTACCCTGGCTGGTGGAGAAGTTCGTTTTCTGTTGATGCTCGGGCACCACGGGGACTTGCCAATATCCGTCTTGTAAATCTGAGGTGGTGAACCATCTCGCTCCTAGTAAGGAGTCTAGGGAGTCATCGATGGAGGTAGTGGTGTGGCATCCTTGATGGTGACATAATTTAATTGTCTGTAGTCTATGCAGAATCTTGTTGAGCCGTCTTTCTTCCTTACCAGTAATACGGAGGAAGACCATGGGCTGGTTGATGGGCGAATCACTCCTGTTTCGATCATATCTTGCACCTGGTTTTCCTCTTCTTGGCGTTGGATAATTTTTTTCTGACGAATAGGTTGACGGATAGGAGGTCCGATGGCGTGGATAGGATGGTGAAGTACTTGCGTCTTTCCTACGTCTCGGGCGGATGTGGCGAAGATGTCTTGGAATGAAGTCATTAAGCTCTGTAGATCTTGTCTTTGTTGGTTTGTTATCTGTAGGGGAATCTCATGGAATTTATGGGGGGGTGATAGGTTTCTTCTTCGGGTAGGGATATTTCATCGTCATGGTTCTCTAATTCGCCTATGGTTAACCCTTTAGACAAGGTAAGGGGGTGATCAGATATGTTGGCAATTTTGACTTGATTTAGATTATCAGGCATAATAGCAGGAGCGGTAAGGCAATCTCTATCAAAGGGGCTTTGGAGGTTCGGTGTTATGATTAATTCCCCGGATAAAGTGGGTAAGATGGAAATCCACTGTTCATGGTGAGGGGGTAGCATAACAGATTTGGAGAGTACAGCTGAGATGTTCTGATGGTGCGAACAAATTGAATTACGTTAGGTTCACTGATTTTTTTTTTTTTTTTTTTTTTTTTTTTTTTAGTGGTTTAGAAGCAAAAGGTACCACTCTGTTAACACAATCGATGGTGGTACGTAGTGAGGTCAGCAAGTCAAAACCTAAGTACCCATCATAGTTTGTTTCAGTGGTTGGGAATATCATAAAGGGATGGTGATGACCGTGATCAAAAATGTTGGTAGTTACGTAGAGGAAAGCTGTTTGCTCTTGGTTAGGAATTATGCCATTGTTTGCATCGATTAATACCCTGGAGGAGGTTTGAATAGGCCCAAAAGTGGCCTTGTTTTTTTCAAAATATGAGGAGAAAAGACACAACGGGAGGCACCCGTGTCAATTAAAAGTCTAGCTTTGACACCTTGAATAGGAAGATGATTATAAATCGGGGGTTTTCCTGCATTTTAAATTGTCCCATCACGAGCCCCGGAGCTATTAACCTGAGAGTGGCGCGCCATTGGTAGTTCAAACCCTCCCGCCAAGCGAGGATATTTTGGTTCATTCCCGCCTAAAATTGTAATTTTACCATAAATATCGTTATTACTTATTCATATGCGCCTATCTTACGTTTAATATGAAGATATTAACATGTAACAACAATAAAACAAGTGGGAATAGTATTTGAGGGGTGAAAGATAAATTATTGCCGACCCTCCAGTCATGAGGAGAGAGGCGAACGAGACGTATATCCTCCCTCTTCGAGGCCTGAAGGCAGACTGATGTCTCTCTCTGGCTTTCTTTCTCTTCCCACGCTCTCTATATGCGCACTAGACGACCTTGGAACCGAGTTGGAGATATTGGCGCGATAAAAAAAACGATAAACAAGGGAATAAGAGGAAAAATATGTGATAATTGAAAGTTGGGGGGAAGGAGGGGGTTTTGATATATGTGGAGGAGTGATAGAAGGTATGGAGGGGAATTATCTCACTTAATCACATATTCCTTTATTTTGAGTGGTACTGGGGTATTTTAAAAGTCTTTTTTTAGGCCTTCGTTTAAGAGTCCCGTTGCCTTTCACTACCAAAACCTCTTAAGAGTCTTCTCGCCAATCCCGTGTTAAGAAAGAACTAGACAATATATGATGAGTAAATGATGAATGTTATGACCACGATGAGAATTGCTGCCATATACATCAACAACAATACCACACCAGAAGGACACAAAAATATCATAGAGAGAGAACCAGCGCACCATTCATGCGCGCTGGTGCCCCCACGTAACTAAACGACAAACAAGAATGCCGTCTGAGAGTGCGTAAACAACAACAACACTGAGTCATGCCGTTCTAGCTCGCACAGGATTGAAACCAGCATACGCAGAGATAGAAGAGACTACTTCACCCAAAGTGGCAGAAGCAAGCCCACTAGGTACGATACTAGTTTCTCCAGGTTCAAAGACTGAAAAGAATCCCAAGTACGAGACTGGGCATTCTAGGTTCGAAACTAGGTGCCAGGTCACAAGACTGGTGACAAGTGTTGTTGGTAAACAGTTTTTTAGTCAGCCTGTTACATATGAGACTAGCCAGTTTGGTCCAAGGACAGACGAGTTGGGTCCGAGATCAACTAGTGTGCAAGATAGTAAAAACATGAGGCTCGATGCTCACATTCTTGGTCACAGACTAGAACACCAGCAGCCAAGACTCACTTCTACTTATTCTTACACATGTCCGAAACCGTGCACTGTCAGTGGTACGAGACTTAGCCTACAAACAGAGCAACAACAATAGAAGACAGCAAGTCCCAGCAAGACGAAGTCCTGGGCCAAGCCAAAAAAAGTCCAGTACGCCACCCACGAGAACAATCACTAACTCCCCCTCCGACACCAGAGAAATCATTATTATATACATATTATACACATAGTGTGTCTCGAGCTTTCAGAGTCCTTTCTTGCTTTTCTGTATATTCTCCCCTTCCGGGAAAACAAAACACACATCTACTATCCTTGTGTTTTCCCTAGTAAATATTATTACGAACAGGAATTCTAGTTCATGCGTAATATAGAAAGCTAAATAGTTGAGACTTAATTATGTAAGACACCCAACACCCGCTCGCACACTTGTTATCTTTAATGATTTCCAAAGAGTAAATATTCTTCTACAATTTATTCAATGTAGAAAATATAGTTATGAGATATAGAGAAAACGTGAACTTGTGATAAGTATAAATAAGACTAACTTCGCTAAAACTCGACTCTGAGACCAAATATTCAAGATACTATTATTACCATTTCCATCCGTACTAAAATATCATATATATTCACATCTAACTAAAAGTTATAGTTTGCCGAATCTAAGAACCCACAAGGTAAAATGATTACATAAATACATCTAACCACGTGAATAGAAGAAAGCGTATTTTCCTTTTCGCTATAACTAAAGTAAAGTATCATTTCATCTAGCTTTGTGACTTTTATTCTTTTGAGATTCAGCTATAATTCAAGTAACATTTAATTTTAATTGTAATGTGCAAGACATATCATTATTTGTATATGTATTATTATAGCTTTATTGTGTGATTCATTATTCCTCCTGTGTATAGATAATGTTTTTGTTCTGTTCATATTGTATGTCTTGGCTTTGTGTTTGATTGACGATATATAATAAATACTTATATCTTCCTGTGAGGAGAACTTACCATTACCAGGTTTGGTCAAGCAAATTAAGGGGGGTCACCTGATTTTTTTCTCTTTCTCTCCTTTTCTCTCTTTATCTAGCTTGTATCCATTCGGCCCCATTCAGCCAACTATTTTAAGACGTTTATCCCCATCCAGGTGTCAATTTCTTCCTGGCGAGCGATAGCGAGCCAGCATTGTATGGAGAACTCCGGCTTCCCCGGAGACATTTTCTATCGAAAAATTTACAAATTTAGCTTGCTGTCAAAACAAAAACAATATATATGCTGGCTCGCTACAGCTCGCCAGGAAAATATTGACACCTGAATGGGGGTAAACGTCTTAAAACAGTAGGCTGAATGGGGCCGAATGGATACAAGCCAAAGAGAGAGGGAGAGAAAGAGAAAAAAAGTGAGGTGGGCTCCCTTAATGAATAACGTGGAGTTGTTGATAGCTGTGATTTGATAGTCATAACTCAGCATGGCCGATACCTCTAGTTGTAAGATAGGTAGTTAGTTGTCATTGAATTCCCGACTTGCGAGTTTCGTTCTATAAGGAAGTTGGAGCTGTAGACAACGATATTTAACAGAATTTACAGCTAAAATACGGTCGCAGTACAATAAATGCATGAAACCCAATTCAACATACCAATTATCCATCAAACACGTACATTATTATTGCATTTCTGTCTAATATCGATGTTCACGGCTCCAACTTCCTTATAGCCTGAAACTCGCAAGTGGTCAATTCCAGTTAGCGATTTCCAGCCGTACTTGGAAGGTAATGAAATGATCTAAAGATCACCGTAGACTTTTAGCAAATACTGTCCGACCTGGAGGGGCTAGTGGCCGGGTTTGTGGTCTATTGATTCATGTATTAATTTATGTTTTAGTTTCCTCGCTAAACCTCCATCAAACTTGGAAAAACGCCCCCATTCAAGATCAAATTGTACATTTTTCGGTAGAAAAATTTCCCGGCCGAAGGCCGATTATTCTCAAAATTACAGGCTCGTTATCGCTCGCCAGGAAAAAAATCGACACCTAAATGGCATGACAGCTCTTAAAATTGACAAAAAAATGGGGTGAAAGGTCTTTAAATCGCCAAACTAATGGGCCGAACGTCATCAAATCTGAAAACTAATGGCGCTAAGATTGAGGAAGAAAGGGGACCATAAAAACGGCCCCTGTCCCCTTAAAGATAGTTAGGTAGAGGGGCAAGCAGCTAGACTGCCCATTTATATAGTTAGTGCCGTAAAAGTGCCACCCATATGCTAACAGTAAGACTAAGGTGTATTAGACATATAAGGCGAGAATAGATAATAGGGAGTTACTTTTTTTGTTTTGTCCCTAAGGAAATAGGGAGTTATTCTAGGAAGCCAATGTAGATACGCTATAGATATATTAGGTTCACTATTGAATTTATCTTAGAAACAGGAACCGGATAGATAGTTAGCTGGCGGAAATTTACGCCTAAACTATTATGCACCTGGTGGGAAATTGTTCCCGTTCGATATTAAGTCTTATATATGACCGTAGCATGTTACCGAATCTAAAATATCATAAATCAATCTCCCACGTGCGAGAACGAGTATCAGAGACAGAGAGAGAGGCAGAGAGGGAGGGAGAGAGAACGAGTATCAGACAGACAGAGAGAGAGAGAGAGAGAGAGAGAGAGAACGAGTATGAGAGAGAGAGAGATTGACTTTACGTAAAAATTAGAATTAAGGATTATTTTCTCCATGATTAGCCAGTAGCTTCAGGTCGCTTTAAGGGAGGATAGGCATATTTATTTGCTCATTCATGTATCTTTTTATTTGTTATTTTTAGTTTCCTCCCTAGACCTCCATCAAACTTATAAAAACACCCACCCAAAACCCTCTTTCAAGATAAATGTGTAAATTTTTCGATAGAAAAATGTCGCTATCGCTCGTCAGGAAGAAATCAATACCTGGATGGGGATAAACGTCTTAAAACAATAGGCTGAATGATGATACAAGCCAGAGAAAGAGAGAAAAGGAGATAAAAAAGTAGGTCACCCCCCTCAAAGGCCCACTCACATCATATTTCATAATTTATCTTCTTTCTTAAATTGATTAAGTAGAGTATAATAAATTGAGTACGTAACATAGAGGCATCGTTTATTCAATAGTTCTCTCGTTAATGTGGGTGAATAATGTTGTGATGGCCATGGGAAATTGCACTACAGTACTGTATACACATTTGAACATATAATTACACTACAGTACTGTATACACATTTGAACATATAATTACACTGCAGTACTGTATACACATTTGAACATATAATTACACTGCAGTACTGTATACACATTTGAACATATAATTACACTACAGTACTGTATACACATTTGAACATATAATTACACTGCAGTACTGTATACACATTTGAACATATAATTACACTACAGTACTGTATACACATTTGAACATATAATTACACTGCAGTACTGTATACACATTTGAACATATAATTACACTACAGTACTGTATACACATTTGAACATATAATTACACTGCAGTACTGTATACACATTTGAACATATAATTACACTACAGTACTGTATACACATTTGAACATATAATTACACTGCAGTACTGTATACACATTTGAACATATAATTACACTACAGTACTGTATACACATTTGAACATATAATTACACTGCAGTACTGTATACACATTTGAACATATAATTACACTACAGTACTGTATACACATTTGAACATATAATTACACTGCAGTACTGTATACACATTTGAACATATAATTACACTACAGTACTGTATACACATTTGAACATATAATAATCATAACGAACATGGTAGGCGCCACATACACACGCTACACAAACACAACGTTCTTCGGTTCATCTGTTAATAATTGAAAACAAATATATGTACCGGTAATAATATAAAACGAAAAACAAAAGAAATACATAATATAACGTCCCCTTAAGGGGGTACTGCTTGTTTTTTGGGAGATATATTTTTCTATTAGTTTATTTTTTAGTTTCCTCGCTAGACCTCCATCAAGCTTAGAAAAACACCCGCTAGACCCATTTGAAGATAAATGTGTACGTTTTTCGATAGACAGATTTCCCGGCCGATGGCCAGTTCCTTCTAATATTAGAGGCTCGCTATCGCTCGCCAGGAAAAAATTGACACCTAAAGGGCACGGAAGGTCTTAATATTGACAACAAAATGAGGCGAAAGGTCTCTCAATCGCCAAACTAACGGCACGAACATTTTAAAACCTCAAAACTAATATGCTAAACATGAGGGAGAAGGGGGTCCAGAAAAAGCGAATAGTAGGCCTACCCCCTTAATTAAGTGTTCGTTTATGCAGTGTAGGGACCCGACCGATGACATAATATGCCAAAATTCATGTAATCTAGTCTAATGGTTAAAATAATTTGCAAAGCGATTACAGTTACTCTCTATCTATCTTGGTATAAATATGTTTGTAGCGATTCAAATATATAATCTGTCTCCCTCTTTCATATGAATCTGCGTTGTGTGTGCGCGTGTGTGTGATATGTTTCTATGTGGATGAGGGAGACAAAAGGCAGAACTGCCTGTAACGAGTGCCTCCCCCAGTTGAAAGAGTGACAGGGCCAAAATCAAGGAACGTTCTAGCCAAAATGCCTGGACACACGGAGTTTGAAGCGTTTTAAGTCATGGGACGAGGGGAAGATGGATTCAGGGAGAGAGTTCCAGAGCTCAGCTGTTGAATAGAAAAAGGTTTGAGAATATCGTTTCACACTTGGATTGGAGAGGGGATTGTGTTGCGAGACGGGTGCTACGTACTCTACGTACGTAGAGGAGGTGGTATACACTGAGAGAGCTCTGAGGAACATTGATTATTGTAGTAGCGATAGAATAGCGAGAGATGCAACATTGCGGCGAAGAGAGAGAGATTGCAAAGAGTCAGCGAGTGGACGTGAGTGTGTGTGAGAGAGAGAGAGTGTATGTGTGTGAGAGAGAGATAGTAAGAGTAAGTGAGAGAGTAAGTGTGAGTGAGTGAATCTGTAAGGAATGTAAGCCAAGCAATTGTACAGTCGCGTTAATAAGTGATGTCTCGGCACCAAGTATGTTTTGATCAATAATTGGTATCAGCAATGTCTAAAATTTGATTTATTCGTTACGATTGAGATATCCAAGCATGTTCCTACATTTACCCATCCTATTTAACATCTGACAGACATTAATGCAACACAGAACAAGCCAAACGTAATGACAGCTGGGACATCACTTATTAGGCCGATTGTTCATGGAGGTATGAACCCCTCTAAATATTATACTCCCGTGTATGTGTGAGATATTCTCCATATAAATGATACCTCTATGCTTGCCAGACGAAGAAATTAAAGGAATTCATTTGTCCCGAGTTGCGTGGGGCTAACTGTAAAAATCCCTTGTAGTGTTCTGTTGGGTTTTATGACTTGGTAGAGAATTTACCTTCCCCAAGTAGTGTTTCCCTTCTAGATATATTGGAAAGGGTTGGTAAACTTTATCACGCCGTGGCCGACTGGGTTAAAGCATGGGATATGATTGTGATTGACTGCGGTTCGAATCCTGACTTAGGCCTAATCATTTATATATATATATATATATATATATATATATATATATATATATATATATATAAATATAAATGGTGTGTGTATATTTGTGTATAAAGCTGTGGTCTCCTAACCCTCCACTCCAGCCAGTAATCCCGTTTCTGTGGTCGCCCCGCCAACCTCCCGTGACCCCACATATATTAAGGTCCCACAATAGCCCGCCCTTAATTGTTGTGAGGGGTGGTGGTGGTGGTGGTGGTGGCGGTGGCGGTGGTGGTGGTGGTGGGGGGGGGGGGGGGGGGGCGGCGGGGGGGGTGGTGGTGTGTGTCCCTCAGGCTATCTGCTACAGTATCCAACAACACCCCTCTTTTCCATTTTCTTTAAGGGGAGATTTTTAGTTTGCTCCCTAGACGTCCATATACAGTAGCTTAACAAAAATACCGCCAAGACCTCCCTTCAAGATAAATTTGTAAATTGTTCGATAGAAAAATGTCCCGTCCGAAGGCCGATTCCTCCTAAATTACAGGCTAGCTATCGCTCGACAGGAAACAAAAAAGACACCTAAATAGCACGAAAGGTCTTAACATTGACAGAAATAGGTCGAAAGGTCTTAAAACCGCCAAACTACTTGGGCGAACGTCTTAAAATCTCGAAACAAATGGGCTAAACATGAGGCAGAAGGGTGTCCAGAAAAAAATAATCTTAAGTAAAAATCTCCCCTTATCCCTACTCAATATCCAAGCGCCACTTATTGATCCTTTACTCCTTTCCTTTGTTTCAGTTCCCTTTTTTTTTACTTTAATACTTCTATCAAAGTATGGAAGAACCCCTCCCTTTCCCCCTTCATTAACTATCCTGCATCCCTTCTCCACTCTCTTTTTCTCTCCAGAATTCCTACTATTATTATGTTCTCTCCAGTCTCCACCAACCAACTTTACTCCTAAACTCGATTAATGAAATTAACAAACACATATGGCAGTCCGGGGATTCGAACCCAGGACGCTCATACCGAAAATCAACACACTTATGCATTGCGCCACGAAGACAGTTACTGTCTTCCGTGTTCTTTGTTTTATCCAGCCAAAATCCTTTCCAAATTCCACCCATCCTCTTCCCAACTGTAGCCTACTCCTTGCTCCTTCTCCTCCACTTTACCTTGCGCCTTCCTTCCTTTCTCTTCCTCCCCCTTTCTTCTACAAAGCTTTCTCCTACCTCTTTCCTGTAGTCTCTCTTCCCACATTTACTCCATCCAAGTCCCATTTTTCCTCTAATCTATCCTTATCTTTCTTCCTCTTTCCCTTTCTTAGTGCTATCCCTACACTCCACTGATACCTTCCTCTCCCCACGGTCTGCCTTTCCCTTTTGCAACCCCCTCCTCCTTAAACCCTACCTTTCTCCTCCCCTATTCAACCTGCCTCTTTCACCCTTTTCTCCGGTCTCCTATATTTCCCTCCCCCTTCCTCTCCCGTATCATCTTTTAGGTTGATCGTCCCTGAGAAAGGAATGTAAAATCCTCGTGGCTCTGACACCTCTCAACATTTATTGTGGTAGTCGTGTGTGGTTGTGATGACATTACGGCGGTAAAATTCAGGGGTTTGCATACTGGGTGTCATCTGTCATGTCAGCTGCCCCGGCATCTCGTGAGGCTATTGGCGAGGCGGGTTAACGGCCAGCCAACCACAATGGGAGAGGGGCGCGGAATAGGGCGGGACTGTGTGACGTCAATACAATCTGCCTCTGCTACTGGTCTTCCTGGCGGCAACCCTCTTGCCGACTTTCCCACCGCCGGCTGTTCATTGGTTGAGACTCACAAAAACGGATGGGCGGGGCCAGTCTGCGCTGGCGACAGATTGAGCGTTGCGGCGACCAGACTCTTGTGTGATCATTGGCGTCCATCACTCACGTTGCTCTGCCCTGGTTCAGAAATGTGGCGCTACACGTGACGTGACCGGACACTCCCTATTACTGAAAGTGGCCCGCGGCTCAACACCACCCGGCTGTCCCCTGGGGCACGTGTATCTCAGGGGTCATCAGCCCCCCCGGGTACTTGACTCCAGAGTACTGGCACAAGCCCCTCCTGGTACCTCGCCCCAGTACTGACACAAGCCCCACTCCCTGGTACCTCGCCCCAGTACTGACACAAACCCCCCTGATACCTCGCCCCAGTACTGACTCAAGCCCCCCCCCTCCCCCCCCCTGGTACCTCTCCCCAGTACTGACACAAGCCCCCCTGGTACCTGACTCCTTACCTGGTTAGCATACGGTCCCTCCGACTTTTGATCTCCCTGGGCACATGGACCTGCAGGGCTTTCGGGCTTAGTGATATCCACCGTCGTCCAGCTCGTCACTGCTTCGCCAGGCCTCTTCTTTGACCATATTGCCAGTACATTAATACAACCGAAGGTAAGCATTCGTTATACAGGCAAACATATCCTGACATTTCCCGCCAACAGTGTCGATCCCATCCTTGTCCCTCCCCTACACCTGTAGTACCCTCCACACCTATCCCATCCCTAACTCCGCCCTCCTTCTACAGCTGGTGTATCATTCCCGTACACTTCTGTTTCAGTGGCCCCCTAACCCATCCACGCCATTGTCCACCCTCATCCCTTCCCAGGAAACTTACATAACTGACCACAGGCGAATTTCGTGCTATAAGGAAGTTCAAGCTGTAGCCTAGACGTCAATGTTTAGCAGAAATATAAACATACATGGGCTTGTAAATTTGGTTAGTTAGTTAGTCAGTTAACATAGGACTTCAGAGGCTATCAACCCTTCTGGATTATTAAGCCAGCACACTGTAAGTCAGGAATAGCGTTAGGACTGGAACCTCTTTTCGAAAAGCCCAGTCCCTTGCTTGTAATCGATAACAAATATTTTGACTCTGATTAAATTTACTCGTGTGTACTGCAACTGTGTTTTAGTGTTAATTTCTACTAAGTAACAATGTTTACAGGATGAACTTCCTTATTGCACGAAACTCGCAAGTGGTCAAGGAATCATATTATTGCACCAGTGTAATGCATGTATATGAGAGTTTATCGCACCAAACTCTTTGGTGTAAGACTTGACAGTACATAATGGTTTGCTAAAATTAAAGTTGACATTAAATCTTAACTCACACAGAGACTATTATTAAAAGTTATTGTCTTAGTCACGATTCCTTTACAGATTTGCAACTTTTTACTCGTTTCGATTATGCATTTAAAATATAATGCTAATAGTCAAGCCAGTCAAATGTCAGCATACTGTGAGATACCCTCTAGAAACATGAACAATATGGGAGTCCAGAGAATCGACGTTCTCTTTGAGTGGTGGACTGTTGGGTATGGATAATGGAAATACAGTAAAAACAGAAACAAAGGAAAGTCGCACCTCCCTATAATTGTCATACCTCCACAGCCCACATAGTAACATTAACCCCTACAGTACCGGTGACGTCCTTTTCATTATATTCTTGCAACTATTAGACGATTTTATTCAGCTTAGGAAGGATCTCTGCCCGTTAAAAGATTACAGACTATCTCAATTAATCCTTTTAGCTAACATATATGGGATAAGGACATAAGAGCATAAGACACATGGAAAACATAAGAGCATAAGACACATGGAAAACATAAGAGCATAAGACACATGGAAAACATAAGAGCATAAGACACATGGAAAACATAAGAGCATAAGACACATGGAAATCTGGAGAAAGCTTATTGGCCATATATTCTTTCGAAGCTTCATAAAATCGTGTAAATGCAGCTAAAATATAAGCTAAAAGACGTCGCCGGTACTGTAAGGGTAAACATCGGAACACGCACAAAACACGTCGCCGGTACTGTAAGGGTAAACATCGGAACAAAAGACGTCGCCGGTACTGTAAGGGTAAACATCGGAACAAAACACGTCGCCGGTACTGTAAGGGTAAACATCGGAACACGCACAAAACACGTCGCCGGTACTGTAAGGGTAAACATCGGAACAAAACACGTCGCCGGTACTGTAAGGGTAAACATCGGAACAAAACACGTCGCCGGTACTGTAAGGGTAAACATCGGAACACGCACAAAACACGTCGCCGGTACTGTAAGGGTAAACATCGGAACACGCACAAAACACGTCGCCGGTACTGTAAGGGTAAACATCGGAACAAAACACGTCGCCGGTACTGTAAGGGTAAACATCGGAACAAAACACGTCGCCGGTACTGTAAGGGTAAACATCGGAACACGCACAAAACACGTTACGTTGGAGTCCTGTGCAAAATGGCGACGGTCTTGTATGTATTTTCCGAGTCATGGAAAGTTATGACGTGGTAACTACAATGAAGTGTTAAGTTGTGATAATGTTACGGAACTACGTGGTGGTTAAGGGAGCCCACCTCGTTTTTTTTCTTCTCTTTCTCTCCCTCTCTCTTTGGCTTGTATCCATTTGGCCCCATTCAGCCTACTGTTTTAAGACGTTTACCCCCATCTAGGTGTCAATATTTTCCTGGCGAGCGGTAGCGAGCCAGCATATATATATTTTTGTTTTGACAGCAAGCTAACTTTGTACATTTTTCAATGGAAAAATGTCTCCGGCGAAGCTGGATTTCTCCATACAATGCTGGCTCGCTATCGCTCGCCAGGAAGAAATGGACACCTGGATGAGGATAAACTTTGGCTGAATGGGGCCGAATGGATATACAGTAAGCCAGAAAAAGAGAGAAAAGGAGAGAAAGATAAAAAAAAAAAAGCAGGTGACCCCCCCTTAACGACACCCTATACTGTAGGCCCGGATACTCCAAGCAGGTGACCCCCCCTTAACGACACCCTATACTGTAGGCCCGGATACTCCAAGCAGGTGACCCCCCCTTAACGACACCCTATACTGTAGGCCCGGATACTCCAAGCAGGTGACCCCCCCTTAACGACACCCTATACTGTAGGCCCGGATACTCCAAGCAGGTGACCCCCCCTTAACGACACCCTATACTGTAGGCCCGGATACTCCAAGCAGGTGACCCCCCCTTAACGACACCCTATACTGTAGGCCCGGATACTCCAAGCAGGTGACCCCCCCTTAACGACACCCTATACTGTAGGCCCGGATACTCCAAGCAGGTGACCCCCCCTTAACGACACCCTATACTGTAGGCCCGGATACTCCAAGCGGACATTAGTTATTAGTGAAGGCGAGGTTTGTTTATTATGTACTCCCTTCTCCATAATGTTTAGCCGCATTAGTTTTGAGATTTTAAGACGTTTGCTTCATTAGTTTGGCAATTTTAAGACCTTTTGTGACATTTATGTGTCGATTTTTTTCCCGGCGAGCGATAGCAAGCCTGTAATTTAGTAGGATCTAATGAAAAATGGAAAAATTTATCTCGATGGGGGGTCTTGGGGGTATGATTTATGCTTGAAGGTCTTGGGAGGAAACTAAAGACAATATTTGATACATAAATCAATTAACAAATACATACAAAACTCCCCTTAACCCATTCAATACCTGTGACGTCATTACAAAACTCCCCTTAACCCATTCAATACCTGTGACGTCATTACAAAACTCCCCTTAACCCATTCAATACCTGTGACGTCATTACAAAACTCCCCTTAACCCATTCAATACCTGTGACGTCATTACAAAACTCCCCTTAACCCATTCAATACCTGTGACGTCATTACAAACTCCCCTTAACCCATTCAATACCTGTGACGTCATTACAAAACTCCCCTTAACCCATTCAATACCTGTGACGTCATTACAAAACTCCCCTTAACCCATTCAATACCTGTGACATCATTACAAAACTCCCCTTAACCCATTCAATACCTGTGACGTCATTACAAAAACTCCCCTTAACCCATTCAATACCTGTGACGTCATTACAAAACTCCCCTTAACCCATTCAATACCTGTGACGTCATTACAAAACTCCCCTTAACCCATTCAATACCTGTGACGTCATTACAAAACTCCCCTTAACCCATTCAATACCTGTGACATCATTACAAAACTCCCCTTAACCCATTCAATACCTGTGACGTCATTACAAAACTCCCCTTAACCCATTCAATACCTGTGACGTCATTACAAAACTCCCCTTAACCCATTCAATACCTGTGACGTCATTACAAAACTCCCCTTAACCCATTCAATACCTGTGACGTCATTACAAAACTCCCCTTAACCCATTCAATACCTGTGACGTCATTACAAAACTCCCCTTAACCCATTCAATACCTGTGACGTCATTACAAAACTCCCCTTAACCCATTCAATACCTGTGACGTCATTACAAAACTCCCCTTAACCCATTCAATACCTGTGACGTCATTACAAAACTCCCCTTAACCCATTCAATACCTGTGACGTCATTACAAAACTCCCCTTAACCCATTCAATACCTGTGACGTCATTTTCATCGTATTCTGGACAATATAAGAAAATTTTATTCAGTTTAAAAATGGCCTCTATCAATTAACAGCCTTCGAAGTATCTCACTTAATGCTTTTGACTACCACAGATCCTTCTTAAACTGCGCACAATTGTCTAAATATAGCAATAATAATATTAAATAGACGTATGTGGTACAGTAAGGGAGCCCACCTCGCTTTTTGTAGCTTTCTCTCCCTCTCTCTTTGGTTTGTATCCATTCGGCCCCATTCAGCCTACTGTTTTAAGACATTTACCCCCATCCAGGTGTAAATATTTTCTTGGTGAGCGGTAGCGAGCCAGCATATATATGTTTTTGTTTTGAGAGCAAGCTAAATTTGTACATTTTTCGATAGCAAAATGTCTCCGGCGAAGCCGGATTTCTCCATACAATGCTGGCTCGCTATCGCTCGCCAGGAAGATATCGACACCTGGATGGGGATAAACGTCTTAAGACAGTTGGCTGAATGGGGCCGAATGGATACAAGCCAGAGAAAGAGAGAAAAGGAGAAAAAAAAAAAAAAAAAAAAGGTGATCCCCCTTAATATAATACGGCGTCCTAAGTCTGCCTATTCCAACGTTAAGTGAATTGCTGGCAGGCAGGAGCGGATCCAGCTCAGCCTTAAAGGGGGGGGGGGGGGGGGGGTGATATATATACATGAGGGCCGCCATAACTTTATATGTATTGTATTTCAGATAAAATGCAGTGTATATCAGATGTAAGGGCGCAATTTTGGTCACTAAGGGGGGGGGGGGGGGGGGGGGGCCTGGATCCGCCACTGCTGGCAGGTGACTTAGGATATCGCTTGTCAAGATACAGTACAGTAGAACGGTAATGATAGAGGACGTGGTACAGTTAGACACCACCTCGTTGTCAAGATACAGTACAGTAGAACGGTAATGATAGAGGACGTGGTACAGTTAGACACCACCTCGTTTATGTTTCTCTCTCTCGCTGGGTTGTATCTATTCGGACCCATTCAGCCTACTGTTTTAAGACGTTTATCCGCATCCAGGTGTCGATTTTTACCTGGCGAGCGGTAGTGAGCAATCATATTTAAAAACGAAAACATGACAGCAGGCTAAATTTGTACATTTTTCGATAGAAAAATGTCTCTGGGAAGCCGGATTTTTCCATACAATGCTGGCACGCTATCGCTCGCCAGGAAGCAATCGAGACTGAATGGGGCCGAATGAATACAAGCCAGAGAAAATTAGAAAAAGAGAGAAAAAGACAGGTCACCTCCCTTAAGTTGTTCTCACTCAGTGATTCTACGCATGGAAGGAAACAGTAGACTAAATTAGGAGTGTATTTTGGTGCAGTAAGTACCCTAGACCTCCATCAAGCTTTAAAAAACACCCCCAAGACCCCTGTTCGAGATAAAATGGGGCGACAGATTTTAACATCGTGAAACTAATGAGGCGAATATCTTACAATCTCAAAATTAATGGGGCTAAGCATAAGGGAGAAGGGGACCCTCTAATTAATGGGGCTAAGCATAAGGGAGAATGGGACCCTCTAATTAATGGGGCTAAGCATAAGGGAGAAGGGGACCCTCTAATTAATGGGGCTAAGCATAAGGGAGAAGGGGACCCTCTAATTAATGGGGCTAAGCATAAGGGAGAAGGGGACCCTCTAATTAATGGGGCTAAGCATAAGGGAGAAGGGGACCCTCTAATTAATGGGGCTAAGCATAAGGGAGAAGGGGACCCTCTAATTTTAAGAGGAACCGGCCTTTGCCCGGTACATTTTTCTATCGAAAAATGTACAAATTTATCTTGAAGGGGGGTCTAGGGAGTGCTTTTTTTTTAAGCTTGATGGAGGTCTAGCGAGGAAACTAAAAAATAACTGAATATATTTATTAATAGTCCAAAAAACCGGCCACTATCACCTTAAGGGAGCCCACCTCGCTTGTTTTTTCTTTCTCTCCGTCTCTCTTTGGCTTGTATCCATTCGGCCCCATTCAGCCTACCGTTTTAAGACTTTTACCCCCATCCAGGTGTCAATATTTTCCTGATGAGCGGTAGCGAGCCAGCATATATGTATTTTTGTTTTAACACCAAGCTAAATTTTTACATTTTCGATAGAAAAAAAATCCGGCGAAACCGGATTTCTCCATACAATGCTGGCTCTCTATTGCTCGCTAGGAAGAAATCGACACCTGGATGGGGATAAAGGTCATAAAACAGTTGGCTGAATGGGGCCGAATGGATACAAGCCAGAGAAAGAGAGAAAAGGAGATAAAGATAAAAAAAGAAAGTGACCCCCCTTAACCCTTTTAGTACCGGTGACGTCCTTTTTTTTATTTCAGCTACATTTAGACGATTTTATGAAGCTTTGGAAGGATATATGATTGCGAAAAGGATATTAATTAAGATGGTCTGAAGCCCTGTAATCGGTAGACGCCTTTCCTAAGCTGCATACAATGGTGTAATATACTTGTCAGAATATAATTAAAAGGACGTGACCGGTACTGAAGGGGTTAACATGACGCCTTCACAATAATTAAAGAGGGGGGGGGGGGTTCACTCTAGGTATTATTTTCTGGATCCCCTTCTCCCTCGTGTTTAGTCCCTTTAGTTTTGAGATTTTAAGACGTTTGCCCTATTAGTTTGTCGATTGTTGTTGTTGTTGTTGTTGTTCCCCAAGCTGCCTGGCCGAACAGCCCCAAGGCCCCGAGCAATTCCAAGGCCACAACCGAGTGCCCCCACAGAACCCTCCCTGCCGACCACAATAAAGCCTGGGTGACCGAAGCCACTCCATGGCGGGAGCTGAGGAGGGTGCGGAAACGCCCGGGAAACCAAAGCCCCACCCAGGGCCCTGTGCCCCTCAGCAATTATGAAGAGAAAGTTGAGGGGCAAGGGAAAAATGTGACGCTTTGGCTTCCAATCTTGGTAGATTGGGAGGTCAATCCACGGAAGAGACGCCGTCACTTGAGATCTAGAAAATATATAAGTTAAAGGAATTGTCAGAGTAAGCTATGGGTATGGCAGAGATTGCTCAGCTCTCACTCTGATAGACCAGCCCATCACCACATGACTAGAACTCAATCCTCTCAGCATCAGCTAGGAAAGGCCCTAGAAAGCCGCCTTTAGCGGGGGGATAGCTCCCCTATTTCAACCCCTTTCGGGGTTGGGCACCCGCCTCGTTTGTCGATTGTAAGACCATTTGCCCCATTCTTGATCATTTTAACCCTCTCCGACATATGACGCGATTTTGAGCCTATTAGGGATACTTTAAAGCCTTTGTTACCATCAGGGGTATTTAGAAACTTTTAGTTTAGTTACTTCAACCTCTGTAGTTGTCTTTGAGTTAGCTGTGGGCAGAAAACTAATTTTGGAGAGGTAATTATAAGAGTGAGAGAACTCTATTTTTATTGCTAAGCTGGCAACCTCTGTGTTATATGAGCGTGAAAGGGTTAAGACTTTTCTTACTATTTAGAGGTTGATATTTTCCTGGCGAGCAATTGCGAGCCTGCAATTTAAGAGGAATTGACCTTCGGCCGAGGCATATTTCTACCGAAAAATTTACAAATTTATCTCGAAATGGGCCATTGGGATATTGTGTTTAAGGTTGATGGAAGTCTAGGGTGCAAACTAAAAATCCCCCCTTAAGCTGTGGAAGGATCTGTGGGAGTTAAACGGTTAATTGAGATCGTTTGTATCCCATTAACCCCTTCAGTACCGGTGACGTCCTTTTCATTATAACTATTACACCAACTTATTCAGCTTAGGAAGGACGTCTACCCATTAAAAGGCTGCGGACTATATCAATTAATCCTTTTACCTACCATATAATTTATATATCCATCCCAAGCTTCATAAAATCATCTACTGTAGATGTAGCTTAAATCCAATAAAAGAGACGTCACTGTTACTTACAGGGTTAATAATTCACTCAACCATACTTGTCTTTAATCGAACCTAACCAAGCTTAATTTCACTTAAGGGGAGATGGTTCACTTTTTGGTCGATTTTTGTTTTCATTCATTTATTATTATTCTAGTTTCCTCTCTAGATCTCCATCAAACTTTAAAATACACAGACCCCCTTTCAAGATAAATTTGTACATTTTTCGGAAGACAATGTCCCGGCCGAAGGCCAGTTTCTCCTAAAACTACAGGCTCGCTATCGCTCGCCAGGATAACATCGACACCTAAATGGCACGAAAGGTCTTGGTATTAATAAAGAAATGAGACGAAAGGTCTTAAAATCGACAAACTAACGGGCCGATTCTCTTAGAATCTTAAAACTACTGGGACTTAATATGAGGGAGAAGGGGGTCCAGAAAAGGCAACTACCTCCCCCTTAATGCGGGCCACTTTGGTTTGTTGGTCTATCTTGAGCCGCGACACAAGGCCCGGATACATGGAGCATTACAATGTCTTATCTATATAGGATTTGTCGAGGTTATGACCCAGTCGAGGTTATAGATATAGTCTATTCGCTGTAAGTAGGCGAGAAATCATGACCTCTAACCTCTGTAACTCAAAAACGACTAGGGTAATCGAGCTAATATTTCACCATTTGGGAAGAGTTAGTCAAGGAATATATGTGGAAATTTACAGCCAATTTGCTCTAGCCCTTTTGGAGTTACAAAGGAGAGAGGTCATGATTTATCGCCTACTTACAACGAACAGACTATAGTACTTATAATGTCTCATCTCCTTATGACCCGTCCTATCTTGACAGTCGATGTATTAAATAGTACTTACAATGTCTTATCTACTTACAACCCGTCCTATCGTGACAGTCGGGGTTATAGAAGTATTTACAACGTCTAATCTACTTACAACCCGTCGTATCGTGACAGTCGATGTTATAAATAGTACTTACAATATCTTATATCCTTATAACCCATCCTACCTTAACAGTCTATCTATGTTATAAATTGTGATGACTCGTCCTATCTTGACAGTCTATCTATGTTATAAATTCTGATCACAACGTCCGGGCGCCGACTGACAGAAGAAATGGAGTCCCGGATATTAAAACAATTGTCATAAGTTACAATGTTATAAGATCCCATTCACACCCAACCCATATCATTCATATAACTATCCAGTTTACGCTTGACATTTCCGACCGTATCTGAGCTAATCACTGCACTAGGCAATCTATTCCACACTTCTATAACTCTGTTTCCAAACCAGTGCTTACCTACATCTTCTCCAATTTTAATCAATTTGAACGGGTTATCTAATTATAGAAGGGGGAGGCTGTTTAGATTCTTAGAAGAAGGAGGCTGTAGGCACCAGCCGAACAGGGCAGTACTCCCGGGGAGTGCTAGGTGGTTGATAAGGACATCCTGTTTCACCACCTGGCCTCCCTAGCAGATCCTTTCTGTGCCTCATCAATATTGAGGGCAACCCCAGCCTGCCCTTCAAAACACCCTCTCCTCCTATCAATACATTATACTACAAACATCTTACATACTATATACTACCTCTCTTATCTAAAATGATGACGAAAACACGACCCACCTCGGAGTCCCCGTGTGTGTGTGTGTGTGTGTGTGTGTGTGTGTGTGTGTGCGTATGGGGGGGGGGGGGGGCCTCATTCGACTGACCCCTGTCAACGACTCCCCCAAAATGCTCTGGACCACTATCTTCTACTCTTACTATTAACTTCTGCAACATTTGAGGCCTCTCCTCTAACTTCCACTCTGTGGAACACCACCTCTCCTCTGCCAACCCTGACCTTCTCTTTCTCACCGAAACTCAGTGTTATTGCGTCTATGTGCGCAACAATCTTGCTTTCTCTCGTGTTCCCAACTTTGACTCTTCTGAATTCTCAACACTCTGGCTAAAGTTTTCTTGTCACTCTCAAACTAAATATGTCTGCACTGTTTATCCCTTCCCTAATTCTACTGACTATCCAAAATTCTTTGACTATCTAACTTCTAAAGTGGAACACATTCTATCCATCTCTCCTTTCGCAGAAATCTCCAGCTAAGGAGATTTCAAACGTTCACCACCGCCAAAGGCTCTCCTCTGTTTCCACTGACCAATCTGGTGAACAAGCTTACATCTTTTCTACCCTAAATGACCTACAGTAGAGCAGTTAGTCCAGCAACCCACCCGTATCCCGGATCGCTTCAGAGATCAGCCCAACATTCTTGAGTTATTTCTAACTTCTAACCCTTCTGCTTATACTGTAAATCTTGTCTCTCCTTTGGGCTCCTCTGACCATAAACTTATCTATGTCACCTGTCCTATCTCTCCGGTACGGCCACCCAATCCTCCCAGCCGTCGGCGCTTGTGGCACTTTGGC
The DNA here is from genome assembly GCA_032716605.1 of Paralithodes platypus. Classification (NCBI taxonomy): domain Eukaryota; kingdom Metazoa; phylum Arthropoda; class Malacostraca; order Decapoda; family Lithodidae; genus Paralithodes; species Paralithodes platypus. Next base: position 22,931,773 of record CM064503.1, on the reverse strand, counting down.
GCTGCCGACTAGGAGGCTCTTCAGCATACTCCTTTCATTTCCCATGGAATGACATTCGCTTCCATGGCCGGGTACCCTCGGAGAGTGCTGAACATATTGAGGTAATCCTCTTGGGTATGGAAGAATACATTCCATTTTCTTTCTCTCAGTCTAATGCAAAAAATTCTTAGTTTACTCACGCTTGTTCTACTGCTGTCCGCAATAAGGAGGAAGCATTCAAACAGTACCGTCACCTTCCAACTCAGGAATCTCATACTTCCTATGTTTCTGCCCGGAATCAAGCCAAATCTGTTCTTTGACTCGCCAAACATTCTTTCATCAATAATAAATGCACTGAACTATCCAACTCTAGCTCTTCCCAAGCTTTCTGGCATCTAGCTAAAAACCTCTCCAACAACTTTTCTTCTTCGTCTTTCCCTCCTCTTTTCCACTCCGACGGCACCACCGTCACTTCTTCCTCTGACAAAGCTGGACTCTTCGCTAACACTTTCGCTAAAAACTCCACTTAGGATGATTCCGGTGTTATTCCTCCCTCTCCACCCCCCTCTCTCCTACTTATGCCTAACATCATAATCTCTTCCATGGATGTACTTTCCACCCTCTCTGGGCTTAATACTAAGAAGTCGTACGGACCGGACGGTGTTCCTCCTGTTGTACTCAAAACTGTGCTTCCGTGTTGACTCCCTGCCTAGGCAAACTCTTCCGTCTCTGTCTATCCTCCAACGTCTTCCCTTCTTGCTGGAAGTTCGCTCTCATTCAACCTGTCCCAAAGAAGGGTGACCGCTCACAACCCTCCAACTATCGTCCAATTGCTCTCATTTCTTGTATCTCTTAAGTTTTTTAAACTATTCTTACCTCAACATTTCTTAAGCATTTAACTTCTCATAACAGCCAGTATGGCTTCCTTAAAGGCCACTCTACTGGTGATTTTCTTTCTTATCTTACTAACTCTTGGTCATCCTCCATTCGGGACTTTGGTGAGACTTTTTCTGTTGCGCTAGACATATGAAAGGCCTTCCATAGAGTCTGGCAAAGATCCCTCATTTTCAAACTACCCTCCTTCCGTTTCTATCTGTCCATCTGTACCTTTGTTCTCTAATTTACTTTCCGGCCGTTCCATAGCTGCGGTTGTGGACAGCCACCATTCACTTCCTCAACCTATCAACTCCGGTGTTACTCAGGGTTCTGTCCTATCTCCAATTCTATTCCTATCATTTATTAACGACCTTCTCAACTGCACCTCCAGCCCAATCCACTCATATGCTGACAACTCTATATTACACTATTCAACTAGCCTTCCACAACATCATTCACAGCAGGACACTCCAAAACTCAAGTCAGGAGGCCATAAAGCACGTATCATCTGATCTCTCTACTTCTACTATCTCTTAATGGGGCAGAGAAAACCTTGTTACTTTCAATGCTTCCAAAACTCAATTTCTCCATCTGTCTACTCGTCGCCCTCTTCTGGAAAACTACGACCTAGGTTTCAACAACATACACATTATCCCTTCATCTTCTCTTAATATTCTCGGTGTTTCTTTTTCCTGTGATCTCTCTTGGAAAGACCATATTACCACTCTTGCTAAAAGAGCTTCCCTAAAGCTGGGTGTGCTCAACTGCCTCCTGGGGTTCTTTACCCTTCTGCAGCTTCTAGCTCTGTACAGAGGCACAGTGTGTCCATGTATTGAGTGCTGTCCACACGTGTGGGGAGGATCCTCTCACACAGCACATCTAGACAAAGTAGAAAAGAAAGCCTTCCATCTCATTAACTCACGTCCACTCACCAATTCTCTGCAGTCTCTCTCTCTTCACCGCAATGTTGCATCTATATCACTCTTTTAACGCTTTTAAAATAATCAGTGATCCTCAGAGCTCTCTCACTGTATACCACCCCCTCTTCGTAGAGCACGTAGCACCCGTCTTGCAACACAATCCCACCCCTACTCTGTGCAACTCTCCAACCCAAGAGAGAAAGGTTTTTCTCAATCTTTCTTCTATTCAACAGCTGAGCTCTGGAACTCTCCCCCAGAATCAGTCTTTCCCTCTTCCTATGACTTAAATTGTTTCAAATTCTGTGCGTCCAGGCATTTTGGCTTGAACGTCCCTTGATTTTGGCCCTGTCACTCTTTCAAGTCTGGGGGAGGCACTCGTCACAGGCAGTTCTGCCTTTTGTCTCCCTCACTCACATAGAAAAAAAGGTGTGGTAGTAACAGGTGTGGTAGTAACAAGTATGACAGTAACAGGTGTGACAGTAACAAGTGTGAAAGTAACAGGTGTGACAGTAACAGGTATGACAGTGACAGGTGTGACAGTAACAGGTGTGACAGTAACAGGTGTGACTAACAGGTGTGACAGTAACATGTGTGGTAGTAACAGGTGTGGTAGTAACAGGTGTGGTAGTAACAGGTGTGACAGTAACAGGTGTGACAGTAACAGGTGTGGTACTAACAGGTGTGGTAGTAACAGGTGTGACAGTAACAGGTGTGGTAGTAACAGGTGTGGTAGTAACAGGTGTGACAGTAACAGGTGTGGTAGTAACAGGTGTGGTAGTAACAGGTGTGACAGTAACAGGTGTGGTAGTAACAGGTGTGGTAGTAATAGGTGTGACAGTAACAGGTGTGATAGTAACAAGTGTGGTAGTAACAAGTGTGGTAGTAACAGGTGTGACAGTAACAGGTGTGACAGTAACAGGTGTGGTAGTAACAGGTGTGACAGTAACAGGTGTGACAGTAACAGGTGTGGTAGTAACATGTGTGACTAACAGGTGTGGTAGTAACAGGTGTGACAGTAACAGGTGTGGTAGTAACAGGTGTGACTAACAGGTGTGGTAGTAACAGGTGTGACAGTAACAGGTGTGACAGTAACAGGTGTGACAGGAACAGGTGTGGTAGTAACAGGTGTGGTAGTAACAGGTGTGACAGTAACAGGTGTGGTAGTAACAGGTGTGACAGTAACAGGTGTGGTAGTAACAGGTGTGGTAGTAACAGGTGTGACAGTAACATGTGTGGTAGTAACAGGTGTGGTAGTAACAGGTGTGGTGTATGTGTGACAGTAACAGGTCTGCCAGTAACAGGTGTGATAGTAACAGGTGTGGTAGTAACAGGTGTGGTAGTAACAGGTGTGGTAGTAACAGGTGTGACAGTAACAGGTGTGGTAGTAACAGGTGTGGTAGTAACAGGTGTGACAGTAACAGGTGTGGTAGTAACAGGTGTGGTAGTAACAGGTGTGACAGTAACAGGTGTGACAGTAACAGGTGTGGTAGTAACAGGTGTGACAGTAACAGGTGTGGTAGTAACAGGTGTGACAGTAACAGGTGTGGTAGTAACAGGTGTGGTAGTAACAGGTGTGGTAGTAACAGGTGTGGCAGTAACAGGTGTGGTAGTAACAGGTGTGGTAGTAACAGGTGTGGTGTAGGTGTGACAGTAACAGGTCTGACAGTAACAGGTGTGATAGTAACAGGTGTGGTAGTAACAGGTGTGACAGTAACAGGTGTGACAGTAACATGTGTGGTAGTAACAGGTGTGGTAGTAACAGGTGTGACAGTAACAGGTGTGGTAGTAACAGGTGTGACAGTAACAGGTGTGGTAGTAACAGGTGTGGTGTAGGTGTGACAGTAACAGGTCTGACAGTAACAGGTGTGATAGTAACAGGTGTGGTAGTAACAGGTGTGGTAGTAACAGGTGTGACAGTAACAGGTGTGGTAGTAACAGGTGTGACAGTAATAGGTGTGACAGTAACAGGTGTGGTAGTAACAGGTGTGACAGTAACAGATGTGGTAGTAACAGGTGTGGTAGTAACAGGTGTGACAGTAACAGGTGTGGTAGTAACAGGTGTGACAGTAACAGGTGTGATAGTAACTGGTGTGGTAATAACAGGTGTGACAGTAACAGATGTGGTAACAACAGATGTGACAGTAACAGGTGTGACAGTAACATGTTCAACTCATTAAGTACCGGTGACATCCTTTTTATTATATTCTGGCAATTATTAAACGATATTATTCAGCTTAGGAAGGAAGTTTACCCATTATAAGGCTAGACTATCTTAATTAATCCTTTTAACCCGTTTGGTACCGTTACCGTCCTTTTAACTTTCTTCTGACTACCATCAACATATTTTATTCAGCATAAATACAGCAATGTACAGGCTTTGAACTATCTCGTTATAATGTTTTACTACTACAGACCCTTCTTATTCTGCACAAAATAGTCTAAATCTAGCTAGAATGAAGTGTTAAAGACGTCGCCGGTACAGAGTGAGTTAGCTACCATACATCCTCTCTAAGCTTCATAAAATCGTCTAAATATATAGCTGAAATACAAAAATAAAAGATGTCGCCGGTACAGAAGGAGTTAACAGTATCATACGTGGTAGGAACTAGTATGGTATAGATGTACAAATCTCATTTGGCATGATCATGTGTTATATAATGGCATCACGTGGCATTTACAGTTGTTATGCAGGTGTATAATAACAGGCGTAATTACTCTTCCACAGACATGATGAGTGCTTTCCCGTACCCTGGTATGTTGGGCGTACCACACCTAATGTCCGGGGATGTCCGCCCCCCACCCCTACACCCTTCCTCCCGCCGCCCAGACCACCACCACCATGATCCCCCTACACCATACTACCCGAGAGACCCCCAGCAACCACCACTACCTCCCAGGGACGACACCAGTGCAAGAGAATCCCTGCAGCTACTCCGTCATGATCTCCTAGGTCTGCCCCGTCCCGCCCCACCCCGGAATATACAGGATGGTGGTGGGGCTAGCCGGGAGGAGATGGCTCTGGGGCTGGGGCTTGGTCTGGGGCGCGGTCTGCAGCTGCTGGATTGTCGGGGAGACTCAGACCAAGACCCCGGGATGAAGGATGAACGGGAGGGTAGGGAGGATGGCACGGGAGGGTCCGCCAGCGAGGAAGACGGCCGGGGCGGGGCTGTGGTGCCGGGGTCCGGGGATGTCAGGAAGGTACGACAGCAGAAACACGTCAGGCTTTCCATTAACGCACGGGAGCGACGCAGGATGCATGATCTAAACGACGCACTGGACGAACTTCGCTCCGTCATCCCTTACGCCCATTCACCATCAGTTAGGAAGTTGTCCAAGATAGCCACTCTGCTTCTGGCCAAGAACTTTATCCTGATGCAGTCCAACGCCATCGAGGAGTTACGACGGGTGGTGACATATCTCAATCACCCCGGTGCCCACCTGCCCCACCTCCCGCCCTCCATGGCCTTTGAAACCAGCCCCGGGTTGTCGACTCAGGACCCCCCTCTCCCAGGCTCGGTGCCAACCCTATCACCTTTCCCCCGTATGCCGCCCCAGAACCCCGCCGCATCCACCAATGACGCCAGCCCCCCGAGACCCACCAAACTACCCCAGCAGCTCTTCTCAGACCAGTACAAGGCTCAGTCCTAACGGGGCTAAGAGAAAGAAATGGAAATACATACACGTAGTTCGCAACAGTAACAGCCTACCCAAACACGAACATATAGGGAGCCCAAATAGGTGCCGGCCCCCTGTAAACAAGACCAGGGCGTGGACGATTGGGCTTCTCTGTTTACTCGTATATCCAAATCAGTTTTTCTCTTTACTTTCATGGTCTCACTGATAAATCACGTTTTTTTATCAACTTGCTATTAATTTCCCTTCTCCCATTATTAACCCACACTACTTTCTAACTTTCTATACCTCCACTCATAAATTACTTCCACCCCTCCACTTTATAGCACTTATCATATTAGAGCCATGTGTAACAAACATAGATGTTACCAATACATACGGGAACCATATTATTCTCTAAATAATAACCAAACCACGAAGTCAGGATGCTGTACTAGATCCACAATTCCTTAGTGGTTTAAGGGAGCCCACCTCGCTTTTTTCCTCTTTCTCTCCCTCTCTCTTCGGCTTGTCCATTCGGCCCCATTCAGCCTACTGTTTTAAGACGTTTACCCTCATCCAGGTGTCAATATTTTCCTGGCGAGCGGTAGCGAACCAGCATATATATATTTTTGTTTTCCAGCAAGCTAAATTTGTAAATTTTTCGATAGAAAAATTTCTCCGGCGAAGCCGGATTTCTCCATACAATGCTGGCTCGCGAAAAAAAATCGACACCTGGATGGGATTAACGCCTTAAAACAGTTGGCTGAATGGGGCCAAATGGATACAAGTAAGAGAAAGAGAGAAAAGGAGAGAAAGATAAAAAAAAAACGGTGACCCCCCCCCCCCCCTTAAGAAAGTGAAGTCTTATCCATGGTGTTCGTCCTGTTCAAAAGCCGACCCCCTGGACTCCTACAGTGAATTATTTAACTGTCCAAGAGAGTGCCGACGATCCAATAGCGTTCGCCCTCGGTCTAGTGTTACGGTTAAGTGTTACGGTCTCCGTTTTTGTTTTGTTTTTATCTTTCTCTCCTTTTCTCTCTTTCCCTGGCTTGTATCCATTCGGCCCCATTCAGCCAACTGTTTTAAGACGTTTATCCCCATCCAGGTGTCGATTTCTTCCTGGCGAGCGATAGCGAGCCAAAATTGTATGGATAAATCCGGCTTCGCCCGAGACATTTTTCTATCGAAAAATGTACAAATTTAGCTTGCTGTCAAAACAAAAAAATATATATGCTGGCTCGCTACCGCTCGCCAGGAAAATATTGACATCTGAATGGTGGTAAACGTCTTTAAACAGTAGGCTGAATGGGGCCGAATGGATACAAACCAAAGAGAGAGGGAGAGAAAGAGGAAAAAAGCGAGGTGGGATTCCTTAACCGTTGGAAAATCTCAAATAACCTTTCTCTGTGGACATCGATAATTATACGCGGTGTCACAACAACTAATTTCCCGGTAAAGTTCTTCGGAATCATAATAACCGAGTGAGAAACATGATACAATAATCAAATTAGTCGGATAAAGTTGTAGACTGGCATCCAAAATACCCCAATGAGAACTAGTCAATTTCCCAACGATATTTCCCAGCGCTATTATACTGGAGTTTACAATTTAGTAGGTTTTAATCTTGCATTGTTAATCTTGCATTGTTAATCTTGCATTGTTAATCTTGCATTGTTAATCTTGCATTGTTAGTTTAAAGTGAAATAGAAAAATAGAAAAATAGAAAAAAACAAACCTTTTAGGATATTGCCTGACTCCAATAATAATCACCACTATTATTACTCATGTGAAAGCTGCATAAACTGTCCTGATAAAAACATTGTGAAGATAACTGACAAACCTTTTATGTAGAGCAAGACAAGTATGCGAGTGTGCCAACATTGCCAACATTGCCAACATTGCCAACATTGCCAACATTGCCAACATTGCGAACAAGAAAAATCACGAAATTACGAATTATACACATATTTATATCGACTACCCGTACTGCAGATAAGAATAGTATAATTGTATAGCAGTGTTTACGAAAAGTATTGTCAAATCACCAAAAGTTATTCATAGAATATAAGTGAACCAAATGTAAAATACCTTACTGTCTTGATAGCGTAATGCATAGTGCGCGGAATTTCGATGTGAGTATCCTGGGTTCGAGTCCTTGGAGTGCCACATGTATTTGTTGATTTCATTAATTGAGTTTAGATGTGAAGTGGGCTGGTGTAAAAAAAACATAATAATAGCTGATAATTGATACTTTTGATAATAATAGCATAATATAATATCAGCGTTTTACGAGAAGATTAAACACAGAAAATTGCTTTAATCTCGAAATAGACACGTGATCCATAGGAGACTGTTGAATATTGTAACATACTGATGCTAACTTAGCGTACTATAGATAGGAATATTGTAGTATAAATATAAATGCTTAAGGGAGCCCACCTCGCTTTTTTTCTCTTTCTCTCCCTCTCTCTTTGGCTTGTATCCATTCGGCCCCATTCAGCCTACTGTTTTAAGACGTTTACCCCATCCAGGTGTCAATATTTTCCTGGCGAGCGGTAGCGAGCCAGCATATATATTTTTGTTTTGACAGCAAGCTAAATTTGTACATTTTTTGATAGAAAAATTTCTCCGGCGAAGCCGGATTTCTCCATACAATGCTGGCTCGCTATCGCTCGCCAAGAATAAATCGACACCTGGATGGGGATAAATGTCTTAAAACAGTTGCCTGAATGGGGCCGAATGGATACAAGCCAGGGAAAGAGAAAAAGAAGGAGAGAAAGATAAAACAAAAACCGGTGTCCCCTCCCTTAAGCGACAGTAGGATAATATGAAATATGTTTGATGACAGTGCTATACTATTACTATGTGTATATAAAGTGATATAGTGATCTGAAAGTAAGGAATGTATGGTCCTGAGCGGGATACGAGTAGGTGGAATGATATAATATGTATACTAGACTGATAGATGTTAGATGAAAACGAAAATCTCCATATTTAAGGGGGGGGGTCATTTTTTTTTTTTTTCTCTTTCTCTCCTTTTCTCTCTTTCTCTGTCTTGTATCCATTCAGCCAACTGTTTTAAGACGTTTATCCCCATCCAGGTGTCGATTTCTTCCTGGCGAGCCAGCATTGTATGGAGAAATCCGGCTTCGCCGGAGATTTTTTTTATCGAAAAATGTACAAATTTAGCTTGCTGTCAAAACCAAAATATAGCCTATATAATTATGCTGGTTCGCTACCGCTCGCCAGGAAAATATTGACACTTGGATGGGGGTAAACGTCTTAAAACAGTAGGCTGAATGGGGCCTAATGGATACAAGCCAAAGAGAGAGGGAGAGAAAGAGAAAAAAAGCGAGACGGGCTCCCTTAAGTGAAAGCATTCTAGTCAGTGTCGATGTCGGGATTGCTATGTTACCGGCAACGTCTATTAATTGTATTCTAGCTATATTTATACCATTGTGTGCAGTTTAAAAGGATCTGTGGTAGTAAAAAGGGTTAAGGGGGGTCACCTGTTTTATTTTCTCTTTCTCTCCTTTTCTCTTTCTCTGGCTTGTATCCATTCGGCCCCATTCAGCCAACTGTTTTAAGACGTTTATCCCCATCCAGGTGTCGATATCTTCCTGGCGAGCGATAGCAAGCCATCATTGTGTGGCGAAATCCGGCTTCGCCGGAGAAATTTTTCTATCAAATTGTTTACAAATTTAGCTTGCTGTCAAAACAAATATATATACTGTATAATTATGCTGGCTCGCTACCGCTACTGAAACCTAGAGAAAGAAAGAAACGGGGTGAACAAAGGCAGGTGACCCCCCTTAACTGAAACTGTCCGAAGTATATGTTAACCCCTTCAACACGATGACGCCTTTTGACCTCTGATGCTGGCTAAGCTTACACTATTTGTATGCAGTTTATGAAGGACCTGTGGTATTCAGTGGAGTTTATGCAGTTTATGAAGGACCTGTGGTATTCAGTGGAGTTTATGCAGTTTATGAAGGACCTGTGGTATTCAGTGGAGTTTATGCAGTTTATGAAGGACCTGTGGTATTCAGTGGGGTTTATGCAGTTTATGAAGGACCTGTGGTATTCAGTGGGGTTTATGCAGTTTATGAAGGACCTGTGGTATTCAGTGGAGTTTATGCAGTTTATGAAGGACCTGTGGTATTCAGTGGAGTTTATGCAGTTTATGAAGGACCTGTGGTATTCAGTGGAGTTTATGCAGTTTATGAAGGACCTGTGGTATTCAGTGGGGTTTATGCAGTTTATGAAGGACCTGTGGTATTCAGTGGGGTTTATGCAGTTTATGAAGGACCTGTGGTATTCAGTGGGGTTTATGCAGTTTATGAAGGACCTGTGGTATTCAGTGGAGTTTATGCAGTTTATGAAGGACCTGTGGTATTCAGTGGAGTTTATGCAGTTTATGAAGGACCTGTGGTATTCAGTGGAGTTTATGCAGTTTATGAAGGACCTGTGGTATTCAGTGGGGTTTATGCAGTTTATGAAGGACCTGTGGTATTCAGTGGGGTTTATGCAGTTTATGAAGGACCTGTGGTATTCAGTGGGGTTTATGCAGTTTATGAAGGACCTGTGGTATTCAGTGGAGTTTATGCAGTTTATGAAGGACCTGTGGTATTCAGTGGAGTTTATGCAGTTTATGAAGGACCTGTGGTATTCAGTGGGGTTTATGCAGTTTATGAAGGACCTGTGGTATTCAGTGGGGTTTATGCAGTTTATGAAGGACCTGTGGTATTCAGTGGGGTTTATGCAGTTTATGAAGGACCTGTGGTATTCAGTGGAGTTTATGCAGTTTATGAAGGACCTGTGGTATTCAGTGGAGTTTATGCAGTTTATGAAGGACCTGTGGTATTCAGTGGAGTTTATGCAGTTTATGAAGGACCTGTGGTATTCAGTGGGGTTTATGCAGTTTATGAAGGACCTGTGGTATTCAGTGGAGTTTATGCAGTTTATGAAGGACCTGTGGTATTCAGTGGGGTTTATGCAGTTTATGAAGGACCTGTGGTATTCAGTGGAGTTTATGCAGTTTATGAAGGACCTGTGGTATTCAGTGGAGTTTATGCAGTTTATGAAGGACCTGTGGTATTCAGTGGAGTTTATGCAGTTTATGAAGGACCTGTGGTATTCAGTGGGGTTTATGCAGTTTATGAAGGACCTGTGGTATTCAGTGGAGTTTATGCAGTTTATGAAGGACCTGTGGTATTCAGTGGGGTTTATGCAGTTTATGAAGGACCTGTGGTATTCAGTGGAGTTTATGCAGTTTATGAAGGACCTGTGGTATTCAGTGGGGTTTATGCAGTTTATGAAGGACCTGTGGTATTCAGTGGGGTTTTAGGAGATCGTATTTACCCCTTTGAATCCTAGAGGTAGATATTATAATGTTAAGAAAATCGTCTGTTGGTAACCGGAATATGGCGAAAATTACGTGATCGTACTGAAGGGGTTAATGGCTGGAGGCCTTTTTTTAAACTGAATAAAATCTTCTAATAGTAGCCCGAGTAATGTTAAAATGACAGCACCGGTACTGAAAAGGTTAACCCATACCGTACCAGTGACGTTATTTCCATTATATTCTGGCAACTAATAGACGATTTTATTCAGCTTAGGAAGGACGTTTACCCATTTTAAAATTCATCGTTTTAGCCACCATTCAGCCTTCCTAAGCTTCATAATTCATCGTTTTAGCTACCATTCAGCCTTCCTAAGCTTCATAATTCATCGTTTTAGCTACCATTCAGCCTTCCTAAGCTTCATAATTCATCGTTTTAGCTACCATTCAGCCTTCCTAAGCTTCATAATTCATCGTTTTAGCTACCATTCAGCCTTCCTAAGCTTCATAATTCATCGTTTTAGCCACCATTCAGCCTTCCTAAGCTTCATAATTCATCGTTTTAGCTACCATTCAGCCTTCCTAAGCTTCATAATTCATCGTTTTAGCTACCATTCAGCCTTCCTAAGCTTCATAATTCATCGTTTTAGCTACCATTCAGCCTTCCTAAGCTTCATAATTCATCGTTTTAGCTACCATTCAGCCTTCCTAAGCTTCATAATTCATCGTTTTAGCTACCATTCAGCCTTCCTAAGCTTCATAATTCATCGTTTTAGCTACCATTCAGCCTTCCTAAGCTTCATAATTCATCGTTTTAGCTACCATTCAGCCTTCCTAAGCTTCATAATTCATCGTTTTAGCTACCATTCAGCCTTCCTAAGCTTCATAATTCATCGTTTTAGCTACCATTCAGCCTTCCTAAGCTTCATAATTCATCGTTTTAGCTACCATTCAGCCTTCCTAAGCTTCATAATTCATCGTTTTAGCTACCATTCAGCCTTCCTAAGCTTCATAATTCATCGTTTTAGCTACCATTCAGCCTTCCTAAGCTTCATAATTCATCGTTTTAGCTACCATTCAGCCTTCCTAAGCTTCATAATTCATCGTTTTAGCTACCATTCAGCCTTCCTAAGCTTCATAATTCATCGTTTTAGCTACCATTCAGCCTTCCTAAGCTTCATAATTCATCGTTTTAGCTACCATTCAGCCTTCCTAAGCTTCATAATTCATCGTTTTAGCTACCATTCAGCCTTCCTAAGCTTCATAAAATTGTCTAAATGTAGCTAGAATAGATTTTAAAAGACGTCGCCGGTACAGAAGTGGTTAAAGGTGCGAGCTTCTGGAATTTTGGGATTGGCTACAGAGGCCCGTCGTCCTTCATCCAACCCAGGACTTGCGTAAAGCCGGTATCACATGCTAGAGCTGTTATATCAACATTTGATGATCAATACTTTTCTGGCAACATTTCTGGACGATTTTGCACTGGTATCGGAAACTAGACTGATGGTAGATTAATGTAGGGGACTGAAATGTTTTAAATGTTGACCTCATAAGCTGCCAGATCAGTTTTGAGGATAAATGTTGAGGGAAAAGGCGCTCGTGTGATACCGGAACGAACAATGTGGGAATGAGTGTTGTTTACAGAGATTATACATTGGTTAGCACGCTCATTTCTCGAGGTACAACGTCATTATTCAAGACATTTCGTCCATTAACGGCGCTGCGAAGGGAAACAATTGTTTAAGGGGAGATGGGCTGGGGGTTTCCTGGCCCCCTTCTCCCTCGTGTTTAATCCTATTTTATTTGTATTTTTTTTAGATTTTAAGACGTTCGACTCATTATTTTGGCGATTTTAAGACTTTCCACCCATTTTTTTCTCAATATTATGACCTTTCGTGCCATTTAGGTGTCGATTTATTCCTGGCGACCGATAGCGAGCCTGTAATTTTACGAGTTACCGGCCTTAGGCCGAGACATTTTTCTACCAAAAAATTTACAAATTTATTTTGTAGGGGACACATTAAACATACAATGCGTAATTGCAACAAGAATGATGCACATAGAAGTGTTTCAATCGTTCATGTGTGCTGATTTGAAAACGTAAACGATTAAAACACAAAATGTACACACATAAGCAAGTGTTTCAATCGTTTGTGTGTGCTTATTTGAAACTTAAGCGATTGAAACGCAACATTTATACACATATTGTTTCAATCGTTTATGTGTGCTGATTTGAAAAAAAAAAAAAAAAAAAACATAAGCGATTAAAACAGTGCATCATTTTGGTAGCATCAGCGCACAATATTTACCGTGTCGGTCGGGAAGCAGCGTCTTGACCACGATATTACTCAACAAAAACACATACTATAACTTTACTTATTTAACTATTTAATTATATAGGAATTCAGAATTTAACAATTGATAAAACAGCCTATTCGTACGCGGTGCTCCAATTTGTACGCGTAAACGCTGAAAATACCATCCACAGCCAATTAGTAGAGCTTGATAGTTTAATATGGTATCATTAGGTAGGATAGTGAACGTGTATTTGATCATTAGTGACATTAACCCTCTCAAGATTATGATACATATTTTGACAGTATATTCTGGCTGTCATTAGACGATTATATACAGTTTAGGAAGGATCTGTGGTAAATATAAGGGTACAGACTATCTCAACATAAGGGTACAGACTATCTCAATATAAGGGTACAGACTATCTCAATATAAGGGTACAGACTATCTCAATATAAGGGTACAGACTATCTCAATATAAGGGTACAGACTATCTCAATATAAGGGTACAGACTATCTCAACATAAGGGTACAGACTATCTCAATATAAGGGTACAAACTATCTCAATATAAGGGTACAGACTATCTCAATATAAGGGTACAGACTATCTCAATATAAGGGTACAGACTATCTCAATATAAGGGTACAGACTATCTCAATATAAGGGTACAGACTATCTCAATATAAGGGTACAGACTATCTCAATATAAGGGTACAGACTATCTCAATTAACCCTCTGACATCAATATAAGGGTACAGACTCTTAATTAACCCTCTGACATCCATTTACCTTTCCTAATCTGAATAAAATCGTCTATTAATAGCCAGAAAACAGAAAAGATATGCGTAATCGGATCATGAGAGGGTTAGATATTTCAACTATGCTAATTTTAGTATGGCTATTATATATATTAATATCACATACACAATGGAACACTGCGTACGAATTGGCTAGTCTACCCTACCTCATAATTTCAACCTTGGGTATCTCTTGTAAAATCATGAAATATTATAAGATAACGTAAATATATAAATCAATATAACACAAGAGGTCCTTATAACACACGAATACAACATAAGAGGTCCTTATAACACACGAATACAACATAAGAGGTCCTTATAACACACGAATACAACATAAGAGGTCCTTATAACACACGAATATAACATAAGAGGTCCTTATAACACACGAATACAACATAAGAGGTCCTTATAACACACGAATATAACATAAGAGGTCCTTATAACACACGAATATAACATAAGAGGTCCTTATAACACACGAATACAACATAAGAGGTCCTTATAACACACGAATATAACATAAGAGGTCCTTATAACACACGAATATAATACAAGAGGTCCTTATAACACACGAATACAACATAAGAGGTCCTTATAACACACGAATATAACATAAGAGGTCCTTATAACACACGAATATAACATAAGAGGTCCTTATAACACACGAATATAACATAAGAGGTCCTTATAACACACGAATACAACATAAGAGGTCCTTATAACACACGAATACAACATAAGAGGTCCTTATAACACACGAATATAACATAAGAGGTCCTTATAACACACGAATACAACATAAGAGGTCCTTATAACACACGAATATAACATAAGAGGTCCTTATAACATACGAATACAACATAAGAGGTCCTTATAACACACGAATATAACATAAGAGGTCCTTATAACACACGAATACAACATAAGAGGTCCTTATAACACACGAATATAACATAAGAGGTCCTTATAACACACGAATACAACATAAGAGGTCCTTATAACACACGAATATAACATAAGAGGTCCTTATAACACACGAATACAACATAAGAGGTCCTTATAACACACGAATATAACATAAGAGGTCCTTATAACACACGAATACAACACAAGAGGTCCTTATAACACACGAATATAACATAAGAGGTCCTTATAACACACGAATATAACATAAGAGGTCCTTATAACACACGAATACAAAATAAGAGGTCCTTATAACACACGAATACAACATAAGAGGTCCTTATAACACACGAATACAACATAAGAGGTCCTTATAACACACGAATATAACATAAGAGGTCCTTATAACACACGAATACAACATAAGAGGTCCTTATAACACACGAATACAACATAAGAGGTCCTTATAACACACGAATATAACATAAGAGGTCCTTATAACACACGAATATAACATAAGAGGTCCTTATAACACACGAATACAACATAAGAGGTCCTTATAACATACGAATATAACATAAGAGGTCCTTATAACACGAATATAACATAAGAGGTCCTTATAACACACGAATACAACATAAGAGGTCCTTATAACACACGAATACAACATAAGAGGTCCTTATAACACACGAATACAACATAAGAGGTCCTTATAACACACGAATATAACATAAGAGGTCCTTATAACACACGAATATAACATAAGAGGTCCTTATAACACACGAATACAACATAAGAGGTCCTTATAACACACGAATATAACATAAGAGGTCCTTATAACACACGAATATAACATAAGAGGTCCTTATAACACACGAATACAACATAAGGTCCTTATAACACACAAATATAACATAAGAGGTCCTTATAACACACGAATACAACATAAGGTCCTTATAACACACGAATATAACATAAGAGGTCCTTATAACACACGAATATAACATAAGAGGTCCTTATAACACACGAATACAACATAAGGTCCTTATAACACACGAATATAACATAAGAGGTCCTTATAACACACGAATACAACATAAGGTCCTTATAACACACGAATATAAAATAAGAGGTCCTTATAACACACGAATACAACATAAGGTCCTTATAACACACGAATATAACATAAGAGGTCCTTATAACACACGAATATAACATAAGACGTCCTTATAACACACGAATACAACATAAGAGGTCCTTATAACACACGAATACAACATAAGAGGTCCTTATAACACACGAATACAACATAAGAGGTCCTTATAACACACGAATATAACATAAGAGGTCCTTATAACACACGAATACAGTACATCCTTTATAGCCAACCAGTTTTCCATGTTATTTATGTTTATTTTTTGTTTTATTATCTATAAAGAAAGGTGGGACGTGATTTATCTATAAAGAAAGGTGGGACGTGATTTTGAGCGGAACTGTATAGATTTATGTGTGTTTTTGTTTGTATTTTGTTTATTTATTTGTGTATTATGACTATTTATTTATTTTGTATTGAGTGAATATAGCCGTATTAATCTTGGCATGGAACGTGCAATAAAACTAATCGTAAGAACTATTACGAGATATACGTACACATAATTGCAACATTATGTAATGAAATATGAACAAATTCACCAAGTCACAAATCCATCCTCTTAGAGATACAGCAACATATTTAATACATCAGGATAGTCCTCCAAACATCCTGGTGAAATATCCAAATGATAAATTTACCATAATTCGTGTGCACGAGAACTTGAACATAACCATACGATGGAAACATTTGACGCGTAATGGAAACACAAATGATACACATAATATAGTATGTGTTTCAATCGTTCACGTGTTAACAATAGCACACCTAAGTGATTAAAACACTTATTATATGTATATATTTTTGCAATTAAGCGTTGATTTAATACACTGTAGTAAATTCTAACAATAGTGTGAGAATAGAAAACCTAAATGCCTGCAGCTCCCGGATCAAACTTGGGTTCCTTCGGTTGTAAAGGAGTGTGCTACCAACCGCACCACAGATCACCACCAACAACCAATCTGTGAAACTTTAACTCTTAATTCATTTAAAATATACCGTAGCTATATTTAGACGATTTTTTGCAGTTTAATAAGGATTTGTGGTAGTAAAAATGGTTAGGTGAGATAGATCGAGGCCTGTTAATTGCTGGAGGCTCTTTTGAACTGAATGATATCGTCTAAAAGTAGCCAGAATTACGTTATAAAGACGTAGCCAGTACAGAAGGGGTTAGACGTTCAATATTTACCGTGAACGATTACACCTTTTATAGATTATACTCTGGCTAACATTAAGCCGGCGCCACTCGAATAATTGTATCCGTTACTCTGAATCCGAGTCTGGTATCCGCAATAACTTGATAATCTATTTCATTTATGTATTTTGGTCATCTATTCGTGTTGCAAGGTTTGTTTTCAGGATTGTAAGTTACAACCTGTCAAATAACGTCAACATGGAAGTGGCATTGGTCGAACAACAGTATTTTGTTTAGTATATTATGCATCTGGTAAAGTGATCTCTGAACTTAGTATCGGATACATGCCTTCTTGTGACATACCCTTCAGACGATATTAATCAGCTTAGGTAGGATGTCGTTGACCTCAGGAGATCAGAGGGGATATATCTCAATTAACCTTAATATTCCACAGGTTCTCCCTAAGCTGCATAGAATCCTCTAATTGTAGCCAGAACAAAATGATAAAATGGCACCGCAATACTCAGAGAGATAATGGTCACTAATATGGTGCCGCAATACGCAAAGACATAAAGGTTACTACAATGGCGCCGCAATACTCAAAGACACAAAGGTTACCAAAATGGCGCTGCAATACTCAAAGACATAAAGGTTACCAATATGGCACTGCAATACTCAAAGACATAAAGGTCACTACAATGGCGGCGCAATACTCAAAGACATAAAGGTTCGGAAATCAGTGTTTGGAGATAAATATTATGCTTTGTGTGTGTGTGTGTATGTGTATGTGTGTGTGTGTGTACATAAAGGTAGAGTCGTGTGTATTTTGTGTATATTGTGTGTACATTGCTGCGGCAAACAATAAAGGTGTTGACATAACCTATTAGTCATTATTTACCTGGGCATTGTATGATTGGTTTATACTCGCATCTTTTGTATTATTTATTTTTATTATGAGGTACTTAGCAGCCAAATCTGACTTATGATAAATACAAAAAGGGAGTGTCTCTCATTCTCTCTCTTAATTAAGAACATAAGAAAATGGGAGTCTGCAGAAAGCCGATTGGCCTACACAAGGCAGATCCCTGTCACACCCAACCCTAATTATAAGCCCAGCTTAAAAACACCATTAGGACTTACCTCACCGGGGGCGGGTGCCCGACCCCGAAAGGGGTTGAAATAGGGGAGCTATCCCCCCGCCAAAGGCGGCTTTCTAGGGCCTTTCCTAGCTGATGCTGAGAGGATTGGGTTCTAGTCATGTGGTGATGGGCTGGTCTATCAGAGCGAGAACTGAGCGATCTCTTCCATTCCCATAGCTTACTCTTACTGTTCCTTTTACTTATATATTTTCTAGATCTCAAGTGACGGCGTCTCTTCCGTGGATTGACCTCCCAATCTACCAAGATTGGAAGCCAAAGCGTCACATTTTTCCTTTGCCCCTCAACTTTCTCTTCATAATTGCTGAGGGGCACAGGGCCTTGGGTGGGGCTTTGGTTTCCCGGGCGTTTCCGCACCCTCCTCAGCTCCCCGCCATGGAGTGGCTTCGGTTCCAGGCTTTATTGTGGTCGTCAGGGAGGGTTCTGTGGGGGCGCTCGGTTATGGCCTTGGCAGCTTGGGGAACAACAACAACAACAACCTCACCGAAACGGTCAGAGGTCAGAAAAACGGGGATCTGCAGATCCCCACACCTGACAGATCACCTTCACACCCAACCCATATCGTCCATATGCCTATCTAATTGTATCTTAAAGCTTCCTATCGTTCTTGATCCCACTATAGCACTTGGTAGCCTATTACACCTATCTACAACTGTTACCAAACCAATATTTGCCTATATCTTTCTTGAAACGAAATTTATCTAATTTGAAACCATTTGTACGAGTTCTTATGCTATCACTGAGCTTTAGTACATTTTTCATGTCCCCTTTATTAATCCCACTAACCCACTTGAATACCTCTATCATGTCCCCTCTAACTCTGCGTCTCTCTAACAAATGTAAGCCTAATTTCTTCAACCTTTCTTTATACGGAAGATTTATAATATTATGGATCATTTTTGTCATTCTACGTTTTACTCTCTCCAATGAATCTATGTCCATTCTGTAATAAGGACACCAAAATTGAACAGCATAATCCATATGGGGTCTCACTAATGACAAGTAAAGTTTTAAGATAACATCAGCAGTTCTGTTACTCACACTCCTAGAGATAAACCCGAGAATCCTGTTTGCCTTGTTTCGAACGCTTATACACTGTTTTCTAGGCTTCAAATCATTGCTAACAAACACACCTAGATCTTTCTCACAATTCGAGTTTTCTAATTCCATACTAGCTAGTTTATATTTAACATTTGTATGCATCTTCCCTATCTTTAATACCTTGCATTTGTCAATGTTAAACTTCATCTGCCAATTTACTGACCATTCGTGTAAGGTATCTAGATCCCTTTGGAGGCACTCTATATCTCTATCTGAATAAATTTTTCTCCCCATTTTGGTATCGTCTGCAAATTTACTTATCCTACTAGTTATACATAAATCAAGGTCATTTATGTATATAACAAACAACAGAGGACCTAATACAGATCCCTGGGGGACACCACTTTTGACTGCTCCCCATTCTGACTTCGTACCATTTATGCTGACTCTCTGCTTCCTACCAATTAGCCATGACCTAATCCATCCCAACAACGCCCCACCTATTCCATGCGCCTCAACCTTTCTCATCAATCTCTCATGGGGGACTCTGTCGAAAGCTTTACTGAAATCTAAATATATTATATCATATGACTTGTCATTATCTACTGCTTAGAAAAAACTAAGCAAATTAGTAAGGCAAGAACGTCCCTGAGTGAATCCATGCTGAGAAGAATTTATTAAATTAAATGTATCTAAGTGGTTTCTAATTTTGCTAGCAATAATTGACTCTTTAGCTTTCCTATGATTGATGTAAGACTAATGGGACGGTAATTGGATTCTATTGATTTGTCACCTTTTTTGAAGATCGGAACTACGTTTGCAAGCTTCCAAGCTTCTGGAACTATACCTGTCTCCAATGACTTGTTAAATAAAAATGTTAATGGGTAACTTAACTCATCTCTGCATTCTTTTAATACTCTACCATATACCTCATCAGGACCAGGCGATTTATGAGGTTTCAGTCTGTCAATTTCCTTAAGCACATCATTTCTACTTATAGTAACCGTACTTAACCTATTTTCTATACTATCGCTATATACCTTACGGACTTCTGGAAACTGTGCCAAATTTTCATTAGTGAAAATGGAAAGAAATTGACTATTTAATGTACTGCACATTTCTAAATCATTTTCTGTCATTTCTCCTATCGAAGTTTTAAAGGGACCAATTACATCTCTAACCTTGGATTTATATAGTTGGTAAAAAGCTTTAGGATTATTTTTTGAGTCATTGGCAACCTTAATTTCATAATTTCTTTTTTCTTTCCTAATATCCTTTTTTACCTGTCCTGATAGATTCTGATAGTAAGCAAGTAGGTGAATTTCGCCTTTCTTAATTTTTCTATATATTCCTCTCTTTTGTCCTAGAAGATCTAATAGTCTATTATTCATCCATTTGGGTTGGTTCTGTGTTGATCTAAATTTTCTTTTGGGGATATATTTATTTTGCGCATTGAATACTGACTCGATAAAATTAAAATTATCGTATGTATCTACCAAGGTTGACGTCTCTTCCTGACTTAAGAGGACAGGTGCCTGAGAAGGGGTACACTCATTTGGACACCTGGAACGACTTAATTTTTTGACGATAGGGTCCGCTAATAGGGCTCTTCTTAACCCACCATAATTGGCTTTTCTGAAGTCAGGTATTAATGTTGTATTCTCTCTGGTATTACCTTTCCATTGTATATTAAAATACACAGAATTGTGGTCACTATTTCCTAGGTGGTCCCCTATCTCTACATTATTTATCATATGTTCATTGTTACTGAAAACTAAATCGAGAATATTATTACCTCTAGTCGGCGTATCTATGAATTGAAATAAAAAACTATCTTGTACTACCTCTATAAACTCCTCAGAATCAGAGTCGCCTATTTGATGCTGCCAATCTATATTCGAAAAATTAAAATCCCCCATAATGCACACATTGCTAAACCTTGATGCCATTTTAATTTCCTCCCATAATGACGTTCCGTCATTTCTAATCATATTTGGCGGTCTATACATAACTCCAATAACTATGTTCTCACTACCTTCGTTAACCTCTACCCAAACACTTTCATTATCGTTATTTAGTCTAATACCTGATTTAATACAGCTTTTTAATGTACTCCTGACAAAAACTGCTATACCGCCACCCCTCCTACTTGTTCGGTCATATTTAAACAAACTATATCCTGGTATATCAAATTCTGCTAAAAAATGCCTGGTTTCTGTATTAATCCACGTTTCAGTTAGCGCTATTATGTCTATATTTTCTTTGCTAACAAGGGCTCTAAGTTCGTTCATTTTGTTACATAGACTCCTACAGTTTGTGTAATATACTCTCAATTTACTTCTTTTCTTTATACCTAATTTACCTTTATTTCTAACGACATTTCCATCTTCCGTTGCACCATCACTACTATCATTAGCAATATAGTCATCATTTTTAGCATGAAACTGAATATCCTTATCTCTTTCGCCTGACGCTAAAATTGTTCCATTTAACCTCTCAATATTTCTGTTCAAAACCCCACAACCACCCTATCTAAAGAACTAGCTAATGTGGAAACCCCTAACCGTGAAAGATGAACCCCATCCCTTGCGTACATCCCATCTCTCCCATAGAAACTATCCCAGTTATCAATGAATGGTATTGCTTTTTCTTTGCAATATTTCTCCAAACGGCAATTGACACCAATCGCCCTGGATGTCCATTCCTTGGGAACTCCTCTTCTGGGTAGGATACAATGTACTACAGGGATCCCTCCCTTCATCCTAACCTTATCTAACACATCCCGATGCTGCTGCAGCAGTTCCTCACTTCTACCCTTACCAACATCGTTACTCCCGGCACTGAGACAGATAATGGGGTTATCTCCATTATCTTCCAAGATGTGGTCCATCTTCTCTAAAACCCTCCCAACTCCATGGCCAGGCAAACACACAACCTTCCCAAGTTTAGTGCGGGTAGCCCTAACTAAATGTCTTACCATGGAGTCGCCCACAATCGACACAGACTTACCTATCCCTAGGGAGGATCCAGCAGCTGCAGTTGGAGAACCCCTGGTGGTGGCAGAAGCTCCCTTGGTGGTGGTGGGGGTGGTGGTGGTAGTAGGTAGCGCAGCGTCAGCGGAGTCGGCGGCAGGCACTTCGGCTAACCCTCCCTTATCCTGACTATCTTTTCCCTCACATTCGTCTCGCAAAGGAGAGAATGTATTTGTCACACTCATACCTATTCTACTATCCTGCTTCTTGAGTGTGACTTTCCCACCCGCATTTTTAACAACCTGCCATGAATACAATTTGTCATCAACTTCCTCCCTTTTCCCCTTACTTGACTTTATTTCCTCTTGGCTAAGCTTGAAAGCTAGATTTTCGTCTTTAATCAAATCCACTTCCCTCTGAAGTTTAACATTAACCTCCCTTAGAGCCAAGACCTCTTCCTTCACCACAACCATCTCTTCCCTTACCTGGAGAATAAGATGATGCAGATCAGTTAGAGACTCGCACTCCATACCTGCCATGATCCCAATAAGCTTAGCGAGGAGCAAGAAACTAAGTACAGAAAAACAAAAACAAGTAAACTAACAGCTAAAAACTGAGCTATAACACTTTTATATAACACGAGTGCACTGCCCCCAAACACAGGTAGGTGTGACTGGTCACTAAAGGTCACTGGTAAGTGGTCCGGGCAGGAGCTCAGATTAACACAACCTTCTCCTGTCACTGAATGAACTTACTTTGTATACCCGTAGAATGAAAAGCAAACCAACATATGAATTATAAGGCAACTAAAACACCATATGAATTATAAGGTAAATAAAACAATCCAATAAACACTAAATATTTAAACCTCTTACAATTCTTCTTAAACATGAACGTGTTTCAAATTCTACTTCTGACGTTGCTCTCATAAAGACAATCACTATATATCTGTAATATTTAAAGGGGGGGGGGGTGTATTGTATTGTTAATTTTATATTATTTTGATCTTATTGAATGACTCGCCATTATAGTTTCTTCACTAACATATACTATATTGATATTTCGACCTCATAAAGGGGAGGTACTTGGTTTTTCTGGACCCTCTTCTGCCTCATAATTAACCCCATTAGTTGTGAGGTTTTAAGACGTTCGGTACATTAGTTTGGTGATTTTTAGACATTTCGACCCATTTCTTTGTCAATATAAAGACATTTTCTGCCATTTAGGTGTCGACTTTTCCTGGCGAGCGAAAGCGAACCTGTAATTTTAGGAGGAACCGGCCTTCATATTTATCTTGAAGGGGGTCTTGGGGGTGTTATCTTGAAGGGGGTCTTGGGGGTGTTTTTTTTAAAGCTTGATCGAGGTCTAGCTACGTATAATTCTCCTACTCGACGAGACAAACGTGAAAGTGGTCCCGGACCCTGAGAATAGGAACTTTAAATGTTGTTTCTGTTCGGGTTCCGTCTCGTGTCAGCCACCTCCAGCAATGGGGTATGTGCCTGAGTATATACATACATACATACATACATACATGCAACCAAAAAATAACCACTACCTCCTTAATGATGTGGGTTTTTTTCTATGTGGATGAGACAAAAGGCAGAACTGCCTGTGATGAGTCCCTCACCAAGAGTTGAAAGAGTGACAGGGCCAAAATCAAGGAATGTTCAAGCCAAAATGCCTGGACACACGGAGTTTGAAGAAATTTAAGTCATAGGATGAAGGTAAGATGGATTCAGGGAGAGAGTTCCAGGGCTCAGCTGTTGAATTAAAACAAATCGGGAATATCTTTTCACTCTTGGGTTGGAGAGTTGCACAGAGTAGGGGTGGGATTGTGTTGCAAGATGGGTGCTACGTACTCTACGTAGAGGAGGTGATATACACAGAGAGAGCTCTGAGGAACACTGATAATTGTAATAGCGGTAGAATAGCGAAGGAGATGCAACATTGCGGCGAAGAGAGAGAGAGAGAGAGATTGCAGAGAATCGGTGAGTGGACGTGAGTTAATGAGACAAAAGGCTTTATTTTAAATCTTGTCTACTTTGTCAAGAAGTGCTGTGTGAGAGGATTCTCCCCAAACATGCGAATAATACTCAATACATGGATGCACTGTGCCCCTATACAGAGCAAGAAGCTGTGCTGGGAAGCTGGTTTAGAAAAAGTGGTAGTATGATCTTTTTACGTGAGATCAGAAGAAAAGGAGACACCGAGAATACTGAGAGAAGATGAAGGATTGATTTGTGTATTGTTGAAGTATTGGGGATAAAGCTCTGGGAGTTCTTGCCAGATACAAAAGAAAATGCTTGATAGGTCAGAAGATAAGTGTTCTATAGCATCATCACATGAATGTTTGAGTGCTTGGTTGCTGGGGGGTTCTGAAAAACTAGTTGAATAGTGTAAGGTAGAGTCATCAGCATATGAATGGCTAGGACTGGAAATACAGTTGAGAAGATTATTAATGTCTATTAGAAAGAAAATTGGAGATAGGACAGAACCCTGAGGATCACCGGAGTTGATAGATTGAGGAAGTGAGCGATGGCCGTCCACAACCGCAGCTATGGAATGGCCAGGGAAATTAGAGACAAAGGCACAGATGGAGGGATATAAACCGAAGGAGGATAGTTTAGAAATTAGAGATTTGTGCCAGACTCTATCGAAGGCCTTCGATATGTCTAGTGCAACAGAAAAGGTCTCACCGAAGTCCCAGAAGGAGGATGACCAAGAGTTAGTAAGATATGAAATATCACCAGTAGAGCGACCCTTAACCCTTTATAGGGCAAGTGACCAAATATCACCAGTAGAGCGACCCTTAACCCTTTATAGGGCAAGTGACCAAATATCACCAGTAGAGCGACCCTTAACTCTTTATAGGGCAAGTGACCAAATATCACCAGTAGAGCGACCCTTAACTCTTTATAGGGCAAGTGACCAAATATCACCAGTAGAGCGACCCTTAACTCTTTATAGGGCAAGTGACCAAATATCACCAGTAGAGCGACCCTTAACCCTTTATAGGGCAAGTGACCAAATATCACCAGTAGAGCGACCCTTAACCCTTTATAGGGCAAGTGACCAAATATCACCAGTAGAGCGACCCTTAACCCTTTATAGGGCAAGTGACCAAATATCACCAGTAGAGCGACCCTTAACCCTTTATAGGGCAAGTGACCAAATATCACCAGTAGAGCGACCCTTAACCCTTTATAGGGCAAGTGACCAAATATCACCAGTAGAGCGACCCTTAACTCTTTATAGGGCAAGTGACCAAATATCACCAGTAGAGCGACCCTTAACCCTTTATAGGGCAAGTGACCAAATATCACCAGTAGAGCGACCCTTAACCCTTTATAGGGCAAGTGACCAAATATCACCAGTAGAGCGACCCTTAACTCTTTATAGGGCAAGTGACCAAATATCACCAGTAGAGCGACCCTTAACCCTTTATAGGGCAAGTGACCAAATATCACCAGTAGAGCGACCCTTAACCCTTTATAGGGCAAGTGACCAAATATCACCAGTAGAGCGACCCTTAACCCTTTATAGGGCAAGTGACCAAATATCACCAGTAGAGCGACCCTTAACCCTTTATAGGGCAAGTGACCAAATATCACCAGTAGAGCGACCCTTAACTCTTTATAGGGCAAGTGACCAAATATCACCAGTAGAGCGACCCTTAACTCTTTATAGGGCAAGTGACCAAATATCACCAGTAGAGCGACCCTTAACCCTTTATAGGGCAAGTGACCAAATATCACCAGTAGAGCGACCCTTAACCCTTTATAGGGCAAGTGACCAAATATCACCAGTAGAGCGACCCTTAACTCTTTATAGGGCAAGTGACCAAATATCACCAGTAGAGCGACCCTTAACTCTTTATAGGGCAAGTGACCAAATATCACCAGTAGAGCGACCCTTAACCCTTTATAGGGCAAGTGACCAAATATCACCAGTAGAGCGACCCTTAACTCTTTATAGGGCAAGTGACCAAATATCACCAGTAGAGCGACCCTTAACCCTTTATAGGGCAAGTGACCAAATTTGATCATGCGAGGGATCAAGCAAATTTGGACCTATGAGCGCGCGAATTTGCACTATCTCCAAAAACACTCCGCCCCACAGAGGGTTAAGGGGATAGTATTCGGTTTTTCTGGACCCCCTTCTCCCTCACGTTTATTAGTTTTGATGTTTTAAGACGTTCGTTCCGTTAGTTAGCCGATTTTTAGACCTTTCGCCTAATTATTGTGTCAATATTAAGACCTTTCGTGCACTTTAGGTGTCGATTATTTCCTGGCGAGCGATAGCGAGCCCCTAATTTTAGAAGGAACCGGCCTTCGGCCGGGAAATTTTTCTTCCGAAAAATTTACAAATTTATCTTGAAAGGGGGTCTAGGTGGTGTTTTTCTAAGCTTGATGAAGGTTTGACGAGGAAACTAAAAAATATATCAATAAATAAATATATAGACCAAAAGGCAAGCACTATCCCTTAAGGAATCCATACTGGTGATCTGAGAGTACAGTAGCTTGGGTTAGTTTGGTAAAGCAGGACTAGCTAGGGGCCGGAGGGACACAAGGCCGGAGGAGTGACTGTGCGGCACCATTAAAGGGGAGGCATATGGCTTTTTATGGACCCCCTTCTCCCTCATGTTTAGTTAGCCCCATTGGTTTTCAGATTTAAGGATGTTCGGCCCATTAGTTTGGCGATTTTAAGGCCTTTCAGCCTATTTCTTTGCCAATATTATGATATTTCGTGCCATTTATAGGTGTCGATTTTTTCCTGGCGAGCTATAGCGAGCCTGTAGCTTAGGAGGAACCTGCATTTGGCCGGGGCATTTCTCTACCGAAAAACCTGCACCATAATTATCTTCTACGTCCACTCATTCAAAGGCTACAGATTATCTCCATTAATCTTCTTACCTATCATATATCCTTCCTAACCTTCACAAAATCGTCTGCATGTAGCTGGAATGAACTAATAGATCCATCACCGGCACGCCTAGTGTTAATCCTAGATGCACACGAAGGTTTGGGTCAATAGTGTTTATAACAGCGTTCATAAATAAGGGGAGATGGGTCGTTTTTATGGTCCCCCTTCTTCCTCATGTTTAGCCCCATTAGTTTTCAGATTTTAGGACGTTCGGCCCATTAGTTTGGCGATTTTAAAACTTTTCACCCCATTTCTTTGTCAATATTAAGACTTTTCGTGTCATTTAGGTGTTAGGGAGTTGTTTGGTGTTGGGAGTGAAATTAATATATTAGATTATTCCTATACTCGTTATACTCGTTATACTCGTTATACTCGTTATACTTCCCCTGGCGGAAAATGTAATATCCTGGCATAGGTTTAACCCCTTGAGGATTATGAAGCGGTTTGGCAGTTCACGTTGGCCATCATTAGACGATTTCATATAGCTTAGGAAGGATCCGTGGGACTTAAAGGGGTAATGCCCATCTCAACTAACCCTTTGACTTCCATATACCCTGCCTAGTATTAACAACATCGTCTAATAATAGCCAGGTTTGACTTCCATATACCCTGCCTAGTATTAACAACATCGTCTAATAATAGCCAGGTTTATTAACAACATCGTCTAATAATAGCCAGGTTTATTAACAACATCGTCTAATAATAGCCAGGTTTATTAACAACATCGTCTAATAATAGCCAGGTTTATTAACAACATCGTCTAATAATAGCCAGGTTTATTAACAACATCGTCTAATAATAGCCAGGTTTATTAACAACATCGTCTAATAATAGCCAGGTTTATTAACAACATCGTCTAATAATAGCCAGGTTTATTAACAACATCGTCTAATAATAGCCAGGTTTATTAACAACATCGTCTAATAATAGCCAGGTTTATTAACAACATCGTCTAATAATAGCCAGGTTTATTAACAACATCGTCTAATAATAGCCAGGTTTATTAACATCGTCTAATAATAGCCAGGTTTATTAACAACATCGTCTAATAATAGCCAGGTTTATTAACAACATCGTCTAATAATAGCCAGGTTTCATTTAGGTATCGGTTTTTGTCCTGGCGAGCGAGAGCGACTCTGTAATTAAAGAGGAACCGGGCTTTGGCCAGGAAATTTTTATACCGAAAAATTTACAAATTTATCTTGAAAGGGGGTCTAGGGGGTGTAATTTTAAGCTTGATGGAGGTCTAGGGAACACACTAAAAACCTCCACTTAACCCTGTCAGTACCGGTGTTGTCCTTTTAACAGTATTCTGGCTACTATTACGCGATTTTATTCAGTTATAAAAGGCCTCCGGCAATTAACAAGCTTCGAACTATCTCACTTAACCCATTTTACTACCACAGATCCTTCTTAAACTGCACAATATCACCTTAATGTAGCAAAAAAGACGTCGCCGGTACAGAAGGGGTTAAGGGGGGGGGGGGTTATTAGTTTGTTCCCTAGACCTCCATCAAGATTAACAAAATACCCTCAAGACCACGTTTCAAGATGAATGTGTACATTTGTCGGTAGAATAATGTCACAGTCGAAGGCTGGCTCGTACTAAAATACAAGCTCGCTATCGCTCGCCAGTATATAATCGACACCTAAATGGCACCAAAGGTTATAACATTTGCAGAAATGGGCCGAAAGTTCTTAAAATCGTCAAACTAATGGAGCGAACATCTTGAAATCTCAAAACTAATGGAGCTAAAGGTGAGGGAGAAGGGGTCCAAAAATCTGCCCTTAAATGTGAACTACAGGAATGAAAAAAAAAACAAAGATTAATGCCGGGTCATAACTTGGCATGAATATACTGTAATATGTATATGGGCAATATCGATATAATTCCATGAATCTCCAGACAAAAATACTAATATATTATAACGTCGTTGGCATTCTCGGCGATCAGCTGGACGAGTTCAACTGATCGGGAGTGATGCCATTATATGGAGAGGCAGTTTGTAAACAACACATGCTGTCCTGGACTGTCAGGTCTGTTTTTCGTAATTAATACCTTGCAATTCAATACTCAAGCTCTGCAACAGATCGAACAACGTCTTGAAGATGTAGTGCACATCAAGAAATAATCTCATCTCGCCAACAATAAACATACAGGCAGTGTTTTCGAGTGTTTTCGAGTGGTCCAGAGTCGAGGGAGGTCGCTTGTAAGACCTATTTCTTAATTATAGTATCGTTTTCTGTTCAATTTTATATATCGCGGTCCCTTGATCAGATAGTGGTGAAGCCAATTGTTGAGTTGTAAACATGCATACAATTTATAAGTTGCTCACATAAAAAAGACCACAGATTCACCCATTTCCCATGTCGAGTGTTCCCATTCCATCCTATGACGTCATGGTAAACACGTCAGTGCTCGCCACATAAAATAAGTTAGATAAGCTATATTTCTATATTGTTAGGACACATTGATGAAAGTTCTTCAGTATCATATCCCTAAAACCAAGCAGATCCCAATGGACATTGTAGTTTGAATAGGTTTCATCCCTGGAATTTACCTTCAAGAGGAGATGGGCTGGTTTTTTGCGGCTTTCTTCTCCCTCGTGTTTAGCCCCATTGTTTTTTAGATTTTAAGACGTTCGGCTCATTAGTTTGGCGATTTTAAGACTATACACCCCATTTCATTGTCAATATTAAGACTTTTCGTGCAATTTAGGTGTCGATTTCTTCCTGGCGAGCAATAGCGAGCCTATCATTTTAGGAGTAATCGGCCTTCCACTGGGAAATTTTTCTACCGAAAAATTTACAAATCTATCTTGAAGGGGGGGGGGGGGATAAAATCGTCTATGATAGCCAGAATACCCCTTCAAATTGCATCATAGTCTTGAAAGGGTTAATATGTGCATTCTGTGTTTTACTATTTACACCTACAAATGTCACAGTGTAGCCCTTAAGGGGGAGGTAGTCGCTTTACACCTACAAATGTCACAGTGTAGCCCTTAAGGGGGAGGTAGTCGCTTTACACCTACAAATGTCACAGTGTAGCCCTTAACGGGGAGGTAGTCGCTTTACACCTACAAATGTCACAGTGTAGCCCTTAAGGGGGAGGTAGTCGCTTTACACCTACAAATGTCACAGTGTAGCCCTTAAGGGGGAGGTAGTCGCTTTACACCTACAAATGTCACAGTGTAGCCCTTAAGGGGGAGTTAGTCGCTTTACACCTACAAATGTCACAGTGTAGCCCTTAAGGGGGAGGTAGTCGCTTTACACCTACAAATGTCACAGTGTAGCCCTTAAGGGGGAGGTAGTCGCTTTACACCTACAAATGTCACAGTGTAGCCCTTAAGGGGGAGGTAGTCGCTTTACACCTACAAATGTCACAGTGTAGCCCTTAAGGGGGAGGTAGTCGCTTTACACCTACAAATGTCACAGTGTAGCCCTTAAGGGGGAGGTAGTCGCTTTACACCTACAAATGTCACAGTGTAGCCCTTAAGGGGGAGGTAGTCGCTTTAACACCTACAAATGTCACAGTGTAGCCCTTAAGGGGGAGGTAGTCGCTTTACACCTACAAATGTCACAGTGTAGCCCTTAAGGGGGAGGTAGTCGCTTTACACCTACAAATGTCACAGTGTAGCCCTTAAGGGGGAGGTAGTCGCTTTACACCTACAAATGTCACAGTGTAGCCCTTAAGGGGGAGGTAGTCGCTTTACACCTACAAATGTCACAGTGTAGCCCTTAAGGGGGAGGTAGTCGCATTCTGTGTTTTACTATTTACACCTACAAATGTCACAGTGTAGCCCTTAAGGGGGAGGTAGTCGCTTTACACCTACAAATGTCACAGTGTAGCCCTTAAGGGGGAGGTAGTCGCTTTACACCTACAAATGTCACAGTGTAGCCCTTAAGGGGGAGGTAGTCGCTTTACACCTACAAATGTCACAGTGTAGCCCTTAAGGGGGAGGTAGTCGCTTTACACCTACAAATGTCACAGTGTAGCCCTTAAGGGGGAGGTAGTCGCTTTACACCTACAAATGTCACAGTGTAGCCCTTAAGGGGGAGGTAGTCGCTTTACACCTACAAATGTCACAGTGTAGCCCTTAAGGGGGAGGTAGTCGCTTTTTCTCTCATGTTTTGTCTCATTAGCTTTCAGATTTTAAGACGTTCGTTCCATTAGTTTGGCGATTTTAAGACCTTTCGCCCCATGTCTTTGTCAATATAAAGACCTTTCGTGACATTTAGCTGTCGATTTTTTCCTGGCGAGCGACAGCGAGCCTGTAATTCTATGAGGAATCGGCCTTCTGCCTGGACATTTTTCTACCGAAAAAATGTACACACATATTTTGAAGGGGGGTGAAGGGGGTGTGATTTATATGCTTAATGGAGGTCTAGCGAGGTTACTATAGAATACAACAGATAAATTAATAAACATACTAAAAATAAATTAATAAACATATCAAAAATAAATTAATAAACATACCAAAAATAAATTAATAAACATACCAAAAATAAATTAATAAACATACCAAAAATAAATTAATAAACATATCAAAAATAAATTAATAAACATACCAAAAATAAATTAATAAACATACCAAAAATAAATTAATAAACATACCAAAAATAAATTAATAAACATATCAAAAATAAATTAATAAACATACCAAAAATAAATTAATAAACATATCAAAAATAAATTAATAAACATACCAAAAAATAAATTAATAAACATACCAAAAATAAATTAATAAACATACCAAAAATAAATTAATAAACATATCAAAAATAAATTAATAAACATATCAAAAATAAATTAATAAACATACCAAAAATAAATTAATAAACATACCAAAAATAAATTAATAAACATACCAAAAATAAATTAATAAACATACCAAAAATAAATTAATAAACATACCAAAAATAAATTAATAAACATACCAACAATAACCACTACCCCATTAACTGTTGTCACTTGCCAGTTTCAGGTTATAAGAAAGCTTTAAAAAACATTCCTAATATCCCACTTCGAAATATATTTGTAAATTTTTCGGTAGAAATACTGTATGTCCCGACCGAAGACCGGTTCCAACTAAATTACAGGTTCGCTAACGCTCGGCAGGAAAAAGTCGACAACTAAATGGCACGAAAGGTCTTAGTATTAAAACAAAAAAATGGTGCGAAAGGTTTTAAAATAGTCCAACTAATGGGGCGAACGTATTAACATCTCATAAGTATTGGGGCTAAGCAGTAGGTCCAGGAAAAACATTAAAACAAAAACTGTAAGTGAAAATCTCCCCTTAAGATATTGACAGTGTGATGTAGTGGATAACAGGTTAATACACTATACTGTAGTGGATAACAGGTTAATACACTATACTGTAGATAATTATACAGTAATAAAAAAAAAAAAAAAAAAAAAAAAAAAAATATATATATATATATATATATATATATATATATATATATATATATATATATATATATATATATTATACTGTATACCTGTGTTCCACCCGTAATACTCTGCTTCCACCCGCCATTCTTGCTGTCTCTCTCTTCTCTTCCTCCTTCCCCTCTACCCCCTCCCCCCTCCCTAGACCCCTCTTCTCTAATGACTGGGTTCACATTCAAACGAGCAATTACCGCGGTGAGAGAGAGAGAGAGAGAGAGAGAGACTTCCGACACTCGTTGCGGCCACTTTGAACTGTGATGATTGTTGCTGCTCTCTCTCTCTCTCTCTCTCTCTCTCTCTCTCTCGAATTCCAGAAGCTTTTGTTCAAGTATATTAAGAAAGTTTAATGTTAAAAGTCAGTATAGACAGATCATTAGGAGCGGTAGTATGTATTGGATTGAAAGTAATGTGATAGGTATAGGCAGTATGGAAGTCCTGGGAGTTTAGTCAGGTTGGGCCTTCGTTACTTCAGGAACTCTTTGGTTGGTAGTGTTCGGTACGCTGTTGGTCGTCACTTAACACTATCTGGTCCGACCTCTTGGGGGTTATTACCAGGCTTTGTTTAAGTAATAGTGAGGATTTTGGTTGCTTCTGCCATTTTCGAGCAATGCATTTAATTTGTCCCCTAGGTTAGTATTACCACCATCCAAGACTACCTTCAACTAAAAACATGCCCACCCAGACTGTCTACCGTCAAGCTAAGTTTGTAGATTACTTGATAGAAAAATTACCAGCCGAAGGCCGGTTTCTTCTAAGTTACAGGCTCGTTTTCTTCGCCTGGAAAATACATCGACACCTGAGTTGGATTAAGTGTCTTAGTTTTGCAAAACTAATGTGTTGAAACTTCTTAAAGACTCCAAATTAATGGAGAGAAACAGGGAGGTCCAAAAAAAAAAAAAAAAAAAAAAAAAAAATCCCTCGGACCAAATAGGGCTAAGTCAACGACGTATCCATAATTATACCAAGAATAGTGTTCATGCAAAACCCGATGAAGCATTAAGGGAAACGTTGTCAATATCGTGATCCTCCTCAAATGGTGTTTAATTTCCTTCAACGAAATAATGTTGCACGTAGCCTGATGTAGGTATGTTCTGATAGCTTGTAGGTGATATCAAACAACCCATTCAGCACCGGTAACGTCCTTTTAACTTTATTCTGGCTTCTATTACACGATTGTATTCAGTCTAAAAATTAACAGGCTTCGAATTATCTCACTTACCTTCTTTTACTACCACAGATCATTCTTAAGTTGTACAAAATCGTCTAAATATAGCTAGACAAATATTAAAAAAACGTCGCCGGTAGGGGTTAACAGTAGGGGTTAACACAAATGTGACTAATCCTGGAGGGAGGTTCAGTCTCTTGCTTAAGGGGGATGGTTCACTTTTTAGGCGATTTTTGCATGTATTCATTATTTGTCTAGTTTCCTCCGTAGACCTCCATCAAATTAAAAAAAAAAAAAACATCCATTAGATCCCCCTTCTAGATTAATTTGTACATTTTTCGGTAGAAAAATTTCCCGGCCGAAGGCCGGTTCTTCCAACATTACAGGCTCACTATCGTTCGCCAGGGAAAAAATCGACACCTAAATAGCACGTAAGGTCTAAATATTGACGAAGAAATGTGGCGAAAGGTCTTAAAATCGACTAACTAATGGGCAAACATCTTAACATTTGAAAACTAATGGGGCTAAACATTAGGGTCAAAGTGGTCCAGAAAACCGGCCCATCCCCCCTTAATGTCTGTTTGTCTGTATGATGTCAAATATGGTAGGGAAATGTGTTTGATTGAATTAAGAACTATGTGTTAGGTATTATTAATGCACCTGATTACTCAACATATTTATTACACACTGTTTTACTCTTAATTCCTTCACATTAATTACTCAACATATTTATTACACACTGTTTTACTCTTAATTCCTTCACATTAATTTCGCTTCCATGTTCATCATCATATGGAAAACCAGAACTTATGTAAGCAACTGTACGGACTCACATAGATCTGCGTAGGCTGTAGGAATAATCGGAGACGTTTTAGATACCATTAAACTTGGAGAACTGCAATCTGATCCATATTGGCCAAACTAATCCTCCATCGGGCTATTCACTACTGGGGAAGATATTACTAACAAACTGACTTGCATAAATGGATAAATGGTGTTCTGATTAGTATAGTCTACGTGCTTTTAAATTTCCAGAGGATTTATTAAAACACAAATTCACTATAAACATAAGGGTACAGTTCTTAGGCTTTAACATTCTTTAATGCCTGCAGGGGAATATGCTGCAAAGTTCTAGTATCACTCAATCAGTGAAGATATAAAGTGATTTGAGAGAGCTTAAGCAAGGACTACACAATTGACTCTATCGATTAAGAGATTGATCTACCAGGGTCTTTCGATAACATTTGCACTATTTTCGTTGGATTTAAAGGTTGTTTGCGGTGAGGTAAAAACAGTATGTCTATTTATAATGCTAACGAGGGTGACAATGTGAACCACCGATACGATATATGACTAAACATCTACCCTTGGATTGAAATTGGAGTTACAGAGGTTTAGCACTCACATATGTGGAAACCGTCTCACACGCAACATCTGTTTTATGTGGAATATTCTTTACGCGATTAATACAAATATAGTTTTATATAGAAAATTAAAAGAGGGGTATATTTGAATAATATTTTAACTAGATTGCCGCCTTGAAGTGTACTACAAGGTCTGTGAGATAGAAAATATTCCTTTTTGCTTTCTCTCTCTCTCTCTCTCTCTCTCTCTCACACCTGCCCCCTCACTTCTAATTTCCTTTGTTATCACAGCCCCACTGGTCTCACTACACAGGAGAGAGAGAGAGAGAGAGAGAGAGAGAGAGAGAGAGAGAGCTGTATTAGACTTTACAGAACAATTATAAATAATGTCTCATATACCTTGCAGATTGCCCCAAGGAGAATCTTTATAGGAAAATTGACTTGGGGGAAAACAAAACAAAACAAAAATCAACAACAACAAATTTATATTGTTTTGTGGAAGACACACATTGCAAAGTGTCCAAAATACTGTACTATCTATCCCTTTTATC
Source organism: Paralithodes platypus (assembly GCA_032716605.1). Taxonomy (NCBI): domain Eukaryota; kingdom Metazoa; phylum Arthropoda; class Malacostraca; order Decapoda; family Lithodidae; genus Paralithodes; species Paralithodes platypus. The sequence goes on along the minus strand of CM064503.1, from coordinate 22,896,129 downwards.
TGCAGAATAAAAATATATCCACAATCATGACCTGTTGTTTAGATGGAGCAGATATGATGCAGTATACAGTATATATAAGCAAATCACATACACTAATATTGAACCTCTCGATCCAACTATTCTGCTCATTAATCACCCAGTACAATCAAGACCACATCATTTGTTTACAATCTTAAGGAGGGTCACCGGCTTGTTTATTTATCTTTCTCTCCTTTTCTCTCTTTCTCTGGTTTGTATCCATTCGGCCCCATTCAGCCAACTGTTTTAAGACGTTTATCTCCATCCAGGTGTCGATTTCTTCCTGGCGAGCGATAGCGAGCCAGCATTGTATGGAGAAATCCGGCTTCGCCGGAGAAATTTTTCTATCGAAAAATGTACAAATTTAGCTTGCTGTCAAAACAAAAATATATACTGTACTGTATATGCTGGCTCGCTACCACTCGCCAGGAAAATATTGACACCTGGATGGGGGTAAGCGTCTTAAAACAGTAGGCTGAATGGGGCCGAATGGATACAAGCCAAAGAGAGAGGGAGAGAGAGAGAAAAAAAGCGAGGTGAGCTCCCTTAAAAACAGCAATTAACTGACTTAGCAAATTATAATCTTCCAGTTTCCAATGACAAGCGATCATGTGTTCTCCAAAGATCCTAATAGACCGTCTCCTATATACAGTATCTATCTATTACCCGGCACACTACTCCCCTTTGTGAGGGTGGCCATACACAAAACGCCCCCAAGCGAACCTGTCCCCTGTGAGAAGGACAACCCGTGCCAGTTTATTTAAATACTTATAGGATTGACCACTCAACTTAGGGTCCGTCTGACTCCGAGGCCCTCTATGTATCTTCTTAGCACTATTCTTCTACAGAGGTATGCGGCTAGTCCATCCACTAACCTGCTTCACCCTTAGGTAAGCAGTTCGGATTTCTATAAAGTTTACTCCCCTAGAGGGGTTGCCGACCAAGGCTGACGATTCCCATCCACCCGTCTCGTAATTGATGTAATCAAATTTGCAGCTCTTGTCTGATAGAGGGAGATCGAAGTTGTCGGGACCAGCTGGTCAGGGAAGTACTTCCAGGGAGACGTTCAGGGGTAGTAGAATTATCACTATAGGTAGCGCCAACGAACTTGACAATAATCTCGATCCCTGACCTCTTCGTAACTCAAAACGAACTAGAGCAAACTGGCTGTAAAATATCCACACCTATTGCCTGGTGGACTTTTCCTAAATGAGAGGTATTTCAGCCCCATTGCTTTCATTTATACTGAGTTATAAGGAATGAAAAGGTCAAGATTATTGTCAAGTTCGATGGGTCTACCTATAGACGTTCTGTTTCACCACCTGGCCTCCTTTACTGACTTTTGTGTTTCTGTGTCTCAGTTGCAGGAAGATCAATTCTAGCTTGTTCTTAATAGATACTCAAACTCATTCTTTATTTTACAAAATCATATGCATGTTACACTGTCCGCCCCGTATACAACCACACACATACATACATACATACATACACACTGTCTGCCCTGTATACATCCACATACATACATACATACATACATACATACACGCGCTTAACTAAATTCCAATTTATCTTGAATTCGGTGGTGTAATCAGCCTCTGTAGTTGTGGACCAGTGGTCTTCCTCTTCTGAACACTCCTATGCCTGGTATAGATAAACACTCCTATGCCTGGTATAGATAAACACTCCTATGCCTGGTATAGATAAACACTCCTATGCCTGGTATAGATAAACACTCCTATGCCTGGTATAGATAAACACTCCTATGCCTGGTATAGATAAACACTCCTATGCCTGGTATAGATAAACACTCCTATGCCTGGTATAGATAAACACTCCTATGCCTGGTATAGATAAACACTCCTATGCCTGGTATAGATAAACACTCCTATGCCTGGTATAGATAAACACTCCTATGCCTGGTATAGATAAACACTCCTATGCCTGGTATAGATAAACACTCCTATGCCTGGTATAGATAAACACTCCTATGCCTGGTATAGATAAACACTCCTATGCCTGGTATAGATAAACACTCCTATGCCTGGTATAGATAAACACTCCTATGCCTGGTATAGATAAACACTCCTATGCCTGGTATAGATAAACACTCCTATGCCTGGTATAGATAAACACTCCTATGCCTGGTATAGATAAACACTCCTATGCCTGGTATAGATAAACACTCCTATGCCTGGTATAGATAAACACTCCTATGCCTGGTATAGATAAACACTCCTATGCCTGGTATAGATAAACACTCCTATGCCTGGTATAGATAAACACTCCTATGCCTGGTATAGATAAACACTCCTATGCCTGGTATAGATAAACACTCCTATGCCTGGTATAGATAAACACTCCTATGCCTGGTATAGATAAACACTCCTATGCCTGGTATAGATAAACACTCCTATGCCTGGTATAGATAAACACTCCTATGCCTGGTATAGATAAACACTCCTATGCCTGGTATAGATAAACACTCCTATGCCTGGTATAGATAAACACTCCTATGCCTGGTATAGATAAACACTCCTATGCCTGGTATAGATAAACACTCCTATGCCTGGTATAGATAAACACTCCTATGCCTGGTATAGATAAACAATGGTGGAATTGCTGTCCAGGTGAAGCACTGCTCTGGGGGTGCCCATTCGCTGATAAGGGGGGTCACCGGCTTTTTATATTTTTCTCTCCTTTTCTCTCTTTCCCTGGCTTGTATCCATTCGGGCCCATTGAGCCAACTTATTTAAGACGTTTATCCCCATCCAGGTGTCGATTTCTTCCTGGCGAGCGATAGCGAGCCAGCATTGTATGGAGAAATCCGGCTTCGCCGGAGACATTTCTCTATCGAAAAATATACAAATTTAGCTTGCTGTCAAAACAAAAATATATATATGCTGGCTCGCTATCGCTCGCCAGAAAAATATTGACACCTGGATGCGGGTAAACGTCTTAAAACAGTAGGCTGAATGGGGCCAAATGGATACAAGCCAAAGAGAGAGGGAGAGAAAGAGAAAAAAAGCGAGGTGGGCTCCCTTAAGCCATGTAGTGAAAAAAAGAGAGAGAACAAAAAACCGTGGAGTGTGGCAGCGGGGGCATGTCTGGCAGCTTGGGGACAGTTCTACCCATGGAGGAATAGTCTACCATAGTCATCCCTTTTGGAGAGCTTTCTGAGGAAGCAAGGTGTCAGACATTCATTCTTTATGTCGAACCTTATTGTTAATCACTTGATATATTTTCTAAGTTTAGGAGACCAAAGTTGTAAGACATAATCAAACAGTGGCTGTAAAATACCATTATGAATCGTAATAGACTAACACTATAATAACTCTTATATTGAGCGAAAGAATGTATTCATATAGCCAAATATATTTGGGCTTCATTCTCTACTTCAACAAACTATTAGCAAACTTGAGGAATCTGAAAATAGAATCATACATTAATTGTTTTAGTAATTAGCTTTATGTGTGTGTGTTTTTAAAGTGGTGAATAGTTTGACTTAAAATAATACAGAATGGTGTACCATGGACTTCCCTAAACTTAGTGACATCTAGCATGTCTCTGACCATTCACCCAGCCTATGCATATACACTATACAGTATATGTGGAATTATTCAGTTCATTCTGGACTGTTCACATATGCTCCATTGTTTAGCAATCTACAAGCTTGTAAACTACGCGGAACAACCCAATACCTATTATGCTTGACCATGCTTCACATAAGCTATGACATATTAAAAAACAGCTAACAATATACAGATCGTTATTGACTTTCATAAATTATAGTTTGAGCCTGAAGAAACCAAGTTAACCAAGTGATGAGCCTATCTTCTGATCTATCAACTATTTACAATATACAGATCGTTATTGACTTTCATAAATTATAGTTTGAGCCTGAAGAAACCAAGTTAACCAAGTGATGAGCCTATCTTCTGATCTATCAACTATTTTCGATTGGGGCAGAGATAATTTTGTTACTTTCAATGCTTCCAAAACCCAATTTCTCCATTTATATACCCGTCACAATTTTCCACGTGACAATCGCTTATTCTCCAACAATACACAAATCAACCCTTCATCTTCTCTCAATATTCTTGGTGATTCATTTTCTTCTGACCTTTCTTGGATTGATCATATTACCACACTTGCTATAACAGCTTCCCAGAAGTTTGGTATGCTCAATAGTCTCCGTGGGTTCTTCACCCCCGCACAGCTTCTTGCTCTGTACAGGGGCACTGTGCGCCCATGTATCGAGTATTGTTCGCATATGTGGGTAGGTTTCGTCCATACCGCACTTCTCGATAAGGTAGCGTCAAAAGCAATTCGTCTCATTAATGCACCTTCTCTTATTAATTATCTACAATCTCTCGTTGCATGCGTGCATGCTGCAATGTTGTATCTCTCTCATTCTTCTACCAATATTAGAATAATCAATGTTCTTCAGAGCTTTATCAGTGTTTACCTCCTCGCCTTTCAACACATTCCCACCCCTATTCTGTCCAACTCTCTAGCCCAGGAGTGAACCAATTTTCCCAGTATTTCTTCTACTCAACAAGTAAGGTCTGGAACGCTCTTCCTCAATCTGTCTTTCCCACATGCTATGACTTAAACTACCTCCAGCTCCGTGTGTCCAGGCATTTTGACTCTAACGTACCTTGAATTTGGCTCTCATTCACTCTTTCAACTTTGGAGGGGACACTTGTTACAGGCAGCTTTGCATTTTTGCCTCCTTCATACACATAGAACACACAAACAAACAAATAAACAAACATAACTCGTTGGTATCTGGCTTATCAAATGAATTACCTTTATTATGTAGTGTGTGGAAGAATGCCATTAACAACTGCGTAAAACATAATATATATATTATATAACCTTGTTTGGTATTCTTGACAATCTTTATAGAATTATATTTGGGCTCAATATAAATCTGCAATATTTCCTTAAAATGATCAATGCCTAAATAAAGGGCCGGCAATGCTGAAGACTTTCATGATCCTAAATAAAGGGCTGGCAATGCTGAAGACTTTCATGATCCTAAATAAAGGGCTGGCAATGCTGAAGACTTTCATGATCCTAAATAAAGGGCCAGCAATGCTGAAGACTTTCATGATCCTAAATAAAGGGCCAGCAATGCTGAAGACTTTCATGATCCTAAATAAAGGGCCAGCAATGCTGAAGACTTTCATGATCCTAAATAAAGGGCCAGCAATGCTGAAGACTTTCATGATCCTAAATAAAGGGCCAGCAATGCTGAAGACTTTCATGATCCTAAATAAAGGGCCAGCAATGCTGAAGACTTTCATGATCCTAAATAAAGGGCCAGCAATGCTGAAGACTTTCATGATCCTAAATAAAGGGCCGGCAATGCTGAAGACTTTCATGATCCTAAATAAAGGGCCAGCAATGCTGAAGACTTTCATGATCCTAAATAAAGGGCCAGCAATGCTGAAGACTTTCATGATCCTAAATAAAGGGCCGGCAATGCTGAAGACTTTCATGATCCTAAATAAAGGGCCAGCAATGCTGAAGACTTTCATGATCCTAATAAAGGGCCAGCAATGCTGAAGACTTTCATGATCCTAAATAAAGGGCCGGCAATGCTGAAGACTTTCATGATCCTAAATAAAGGGCCAGCAATGCTGAAGACTTTCATGATCCTAAATAAAGGGCCAGCAATGCTGAAGACTTTCATGATCCTAAATAAAGGGCCAGCAATGCTGAAGACTTTCATGATCCTAAATAAAGGGCCGGCAATGCTGAAGACTTTCATGATCCTAAATAAAGGGCCAGCAATGCTGAAGACTTTCATGATCCTAAATAAAGGGCCAGCAATGCTGAAGACTTTCATGATCCTAAATAAAGGGCCAGCAATGCTGAAGACTTTCATGATCCTAAATAAAGGGCCAGCAATGCTGAAGACTTTCATGATCCTTTTCTTCAAGAAATTAGGATCATGTTAGTACCCAACCTTCAGGCATTATATTTACTTAAGGGGGGTCACCTGCTTTTTTTTTTTATCTTTCTCTCCTTTTCTCTCTTTCTCAGGCTTGTATCCATTTGGCCCCATTCAGCCAACTGTTTTAAGACATTTATCCCCATCCAGGTGTCGATTTCTTCCTGGCGAGCGATAGCGAGCAAGCATTGTATAGAGAAATCCGGCTTCGCCGGTGACATTTTTCTATCGAAAAATGTACAAATTTAGATTGCTGTAAATAAAAATATATATATATGCTGGCTCGCTACCGCTCGCCAAGAAAATATTGACACCTGGATGGGGGTAAGCGTCTTAAAATAGTAGGCTGAATGGGGCCGAATGGATACAAGCCAAAGAGAGAGGGAGAGAAAGATAAAAAAAGCGAGGTGACCCCCCTTATTGAATAATTCTACAATTGAGTGCCACTTGGTCACTCGTATCTTGCATAACTCTGGAAAGCACGCCACCTGAACCATGGTACGTACAGTTTGGAAAGCACGCCACCTGAACCATGGTACGTACAGTTTGGAAAGCACGCCACCTGAACCATGGTACGTACAGTTTGGAAAGCACGCCACCTGAACCATGGTACGTACAGTTTGGAAAGCACGCCACCTGAACCATGGTACGTACAGTTTGGAAAGCACGCCACCTGAACCATGGTACGTACAGTTTGGAAAGCACGCCACCTGAACCATGGTACGTACAGTTTGGAAAGCACGCCACCTGAACCATGGTACGTACAGTTTGGAAAGCACGCCACCTGAACCATGGTACGTACAGTTTGGAAAGCACGCCACCTGAACCATGGTACGTACAGTTTGGAAAGCACGCCACCTGAACCATGGTACGTACAGTTTGGAAAGCACGCCACCTGAACCATGGTACGTACAGTTTGGAAAGCACGCCACCTGAACCATGGTACGTACAGTTTGGAAAGCACGCCACCTGAACCATGGTACGTACAGTTTGGAAAGCACGCCACCTGAACCATGGTACGTACAGTTTGGAAAGCACGCCACCTGAACCATGGTACGTACAGTTTGGAAAGCACGCCACCTGAACCATGGTACGTACAGTTTGGAAAGCACGCCACCTGAACCATGGTACGTACAGTTTGGAAAGCACGCCACCTGAACCATGGTACGTACAGTTTGGAAAGCACGCCACCTGAACCATGGTACGTACAGTTTGGAAAGCACGCCACCTGAACCATGGTACGTACAGTTTGGAAAGCACGCCACCTGAACCATGGTACGTACAGTTTGGAAAGCACGCCACCTGAACCATGGTACGTACAGTTTGGAAAGCACGCCACCTGAACCATGGTACGTACAGTTTGGAAAGCACGCCACCTGAACCATGGTACGTACAGTTTGGAAAGCACGCCACCTGAACCATGGTACGTACAGTTTGGAAAGCACGCCACCTGAACCATGGTACGTACAGTTTGCCGCATATATTCTATTCCGTTGGGGTCGTGATTTGGCAGAGCTACACCCACTTCCCCAACCCCCCTCCCTCCCTCCACCTCATATTGGTAGGAGGTGGAGTGAGGGAGGGGGGTTGGGGAGGTGGGTGCAGTGCTGGGTAATCACGACCCCAACGGAATAGAATATGTGCGGCAAACTGTACGTAACCCTATATTATGACCCGTTCAGTACCGGTGACGTACTTTTATAGTTGATTTCGGCTACATTTAGACGAATGTAGGAAGCTTCAGAGAGGTATGTGGGAGCTAAAATAATTGATAGAGATAGTTTGCAACCTTTTCATAGGTAGACGTCATTCCTAAGCTGATTACATTTGTCTAATAGTTGCCAGAATATAATTAAACAGACGTCCCTGGTACAGAAGGGGTTAATTGATTTATCTTGTTTGCCACGTTTACAGAAGTACATCTAAAAACAATAAAATTCTCACTGTCATGAATTAATGCAGTCATGAGAGAGAGAGAGAGAGGTAGAGGCAGATAGATAGATAGATAGAGAGAGAGAGAGAGAGAGAGAGGGGTGTAGAGCCTCAGGTGGGTGTTGAGTGAGGTGTGAAGTAGGAGTGTCAGTGAACGATTGATTGTTGCCGTCACCCTACCCAACCAGCCAGACAGTGTGTGTGTATACTGTATGTGTATATGTGGGTGTATACAGGGGCGGGGTGTATGTATGTATGTGTTTGGGTGTGTAAGGGGCAGACAGTGTGTGTGTGTGTATGTATGTGTGTGGGTGTATATGGGGCAGACAGTGTTTGTGTATGTATATATGTATGTACAGTATGTATGAATGTGGATATATATGGGACAGACAGTGTTTGTGTATGTATGTATTTGTTGGAGTTGGGGCAATCGCCCCCCCCCCCCCCTACCCTCAGCCTCCCACTACTACCCAACCCAACAGGTGTGACAAGGATTGTCCAGGACCCCTCGACTCTCGGCCTTTCAACCAAACCTCCCCCAATACACCTTCCTGGACAAACACTGCCTGGACCAGCACCATGAGGGAGATACCAAGAACAACACCGTGGGAACAAACAGCCGTGGGACCCAGGAGCAAGCGTCAGCCTAGTTACCTATATGGGGTCAGGGCGCAGCAAACAACCTATCAAGGGCTAATGATTGGACCAGCACCCAAAGATATGGACAACCCTTATGCTCAAATTGGCCCTCTAGATGCTGGGGAGGCACCCATCAGAAAGCGACCCGGACTCATACCTGGATGACGAGAAGAGATCAGAATGAACGAAGCCTACCACTGGCATCACACCTCCTCCTCCTCGACACCACAGCCACCACAGACCCATACACCAGACTCTTCATCCAGCAGATCAACCTAACGACGCTGATAATAGAAGACTTGCTGGGTGCCGAAGATATAGAATAACTACCTAAGTGGCCCTCCCCGTCCACCTACAACTGACATCGCACCAACCCTAGCATGGAAGAGCTGCTCAACCACGAAATTAATTCAGGTTCTCCAGAAGTGGAGATGACAATAGTTCTGGAAGAATGTCCAGAACTCGAAGCATTAAAGAAGCTGGTCTCGAGGGATGCCGAATACTACTACGTTGAATTCTCGCAAATACCGAGTCAACGGGAGGAGGAACGAGACTGAGGAAGGACGACAGAAGAAGTAGAAGCCCAGCAAAACAGTATTGGTTTTACTTCGAGTATTAGAGAGAATCCCAGCGAGGTAGTGCCCGCCGACGACATGGACGAGGACTCACCGTCGCCCCCTGAGTGTTGAGGGGACATCACTGGCCCAAGAAGATTGAAGGACGATGAACCTAACAAACTAAGGAAAACCATGAGTAATATTTACCCTATAACCAGCTTGCTGTAACACTTTCAGTGGTATTGTAGACATGACCTCTTCTCCCCTTTGTATGCCCACTTCCCTGTGTCATTCACTTAATGCATACGTATGTCCTGGACAGGTGAAGCTAGAATTGTACTTTCCCTTTTATCCTGGTCCGAGAATATAGACCCATTAACATTAATCTGCTTGGCATGCGCCCCTTGTTTAGCGCCACCACTGTACTCGGGCCGAGGGGTCACCTCTCCTGGAGACAATCATTGTATTATGTTTTCTGCATTATGTACTTCTAGTACAATATTAATACCTTTTAGCGCTGAGTGTCCTTTGTCTCCAGCAGCGAACGGCGTTCATAGGCTTAGTATTATTTCCGAGTTGGTTTCCTTCCTATTAGAAGTGAAAGTGAAAGAAAAATGCAAGCGTCCTGAGTGAAGGTCTTTACGTCTCGTAAAGTGTACAAATATTTTGTTAGTAGCATTCCCCACTGCATGAAGAGCGTATCATAGATGATCAAGTTAAAACGATTAGAGTGAATTCAAAAGAAGTACAAGTCCATTGAGTACCACTACCGTAAGTGAACGATAGGCGCCCTGTGTAGAAGAAATAGATTGAGAGTATCCTGTATCCCATCTCGCGTATGCTGATTATCTACCCATTGGATGAGCTATGGATGAGTTAGACAGGTAATATGATTATATGACTGAAGGTTATTTTGAGGAATATATTGATAGTGTACTGCATCCCGTCCTGAGAACGGTGATTCTCGACCCATTGCGAGTGAAGCTTTGGACGAGTTAGACAGGTAATATGATCGAAGGTTATTATGTCATATGTGTGATGGTAACGTCAGGACGCTGACTAGGTATTACCAATGATATTATTATTGATTCCTAAACTGATCGAGTACGGAATTATCCTCGGGTGTATTAGTGTATTGCGCTGTGATAGCCAAGTGATAAAGTTACATGTGTTGTATAGGTTGTTTGTATGATCGTAAGTTGGACATTGGAATTTGAGTATTATAAGTCGTGGTCTATAATTCACTTGGCCGTAGATATCCCCAGAACTAGGATTAATTATAAATTCCCAAGGATTCGTCCCTTACTGTCCCATACGTCTCATACATGTGGATAGGTCTAGCCCGGATAGGCGGCTCTGTGAAGACAGCCCGTCTATATCCCTTTGACCGTGTTAATTCCTACCCCACTTAGATAAATTGACCGCTAGGCCCCCGCATTGATTAAAATCCCATTACGAACCCACCATATAGTCTAGGAACCTAGGTTAACATAGTGAATGTTGTACTAGAATAAGTCTATTTGCTCTCTGTAAATTGTTTTATGTCGACGACGTGAGGACATATCTCATGGAGGTCTATTTGGCGATACTTCAATCAGAACTTGAAAGCCTTGATTACTACGAATACTTGGTTGGTTTGACAAATAAAACTACTTGTTGATTGTCGGTAGAGGAAGTAGACGTAAGTGATTCTGGCATTCAAGAGCCAGGAACTCGTGTCTGGTTTACGAGGATATAGTTTGTTCGTCAATGTAGTAGAGTATTGTCGATTCCTCCCTATTTTAACTGCAATTTAATAAATCTCAATTCAGCGTAATGAATAGACCTATCTAGATGTGTTCCTCGTCCAGTGTCGAAGATAGAAAGAGAATATCGGAGTGACCCTTTCTTAACAATAACTTCGTGACTCATCCCCCCCTATAGTAAATGTTGATATCCCCTTTGCTCTGTTAAAATAATTGTTATACTTTCATTCCCCGTCCGAAATCCTACTCTCTGTTAGTATAGGGATCTGACAGTATCGCATTTCCAGGTGACCGTATCAGGTGGTCTAGAGTCTAGACGAAGGTCGACCTTTTCGAGATGTGATAAACCTGGGATATCGCTCTGTCTCCTGTCTTAGCACCCTTCACTGACTGGTGTACAGTCAGTTGGGCCGCGGTATGATTGGGCCGTGGCGTAGTTGTTATTTGCTACCCTGTTGGCAACATATATGATGATAACAATAACTCATTGGGGGGGGGTGAGGCCCCCCCCCCCTCAACCCATTATTGTATCCTGCGGCAGTCAAAATAGATGAGAAAGTGATTGCGAGCATGGAATACTACATGGGCGGCGGCCCGACCATCAGGCGGCCCAATTGGGATGCGGCACAACCGCCATGGGACCCATTGACCGAGCCCGCGTGGTGGGCCTATCGTGTGACACCCCAGTCAGCCTATATTTGTCACAATATATTGCCGCTCGATCCCCTTTCTACCTTTACTCCCATATTCTCACCTGAGTTATTTGGATAGTATCTTTGTTGTATATTGCATTGTTGATTGATTCAGTTCAATCCTACGACTGTGCTGTTAAACATTATTTTATATCATTATCGTGTATGTGTTTCCTTTACCCTATCTTGGGGAAACGTATTATTACGTAACGCTCGAGGGAGTAAGAAGTTGCCGAGCTAGAGTGACATTGCTGCACCGAAAACGGATTAATCTATCGAATTATTGTACGCCGATAACCTTGTATATACTCGCAAGAGAGTGAAATAAACTATATTGTTACTGTACTGTACATGAGTTGTTTAAATCATTGCATAGCCTGGGTAACCCGGTTAAGCCGGACCTGATTTGTGTGTTCGTGTTCTATCCCGGTAGACACAACAGTACAGTATGTATGTATGTGGGTGCCTACATTGTGGGGTATCTAAGGGTTGAAGGGACTAATAAGGTATTAAGAATAGACTAAGGAGGAACACACATGAGGGAGGGAGAGATACAAGGGGTAGACAGACAGCCCTGGCCACGACAGTACTATCCATTTAAGGGGAAGTATTTAGTTTGCTTTCTAAACCTCCATCAAGCTTGATAGAATACCCCCAAGACCCCCCTTCGAGAAAAATGTGTATTATATTCGCTAGAAAGCATCCCGGCCGAAGGCTGATTCCTCCTAAATGCCGGGCTGGCTATTGCTCGCCAGGAAAAAATCGATACCTAAATGGTACGAAAAGTCTTTAAATTGACAGAAATAGGGCGAAAGGTTTTAAGATCGCCACGTTAATGGGGCAAACGTCTTAAAATATCAATACTAATGGAGATAAACATGACGGAAAAAGGGAGGTGACCTGACCTCTATATTATATTACGAAAGGTTAGGAGAGGTAAGATTGGGTTTTGGGGTTAAGGGGAGATGGGGGGTTTTTTCTGCCCCCCCCTCCCCCCCCCCCCTTTTCCCCTTCTTCCTCATGTTTAACCTCATTAGTTTTCAGATTTTAAGACGTTCGGCCCCTTAGTTTGGCGATGTTAAATCCTTTCGCCCCATTTCTATTTCAATATTAAGACTTTTCGTGTCATTTAGGTGTCGATTTTGTCCTGGCGAGCGATAACGAGCCTGTATTTCAAGAGAAACCTTTTTCTATCGAAAAATGTACAAATTTATCTTGATTTATTTTTTATTTTTTTTTATATATAGCTTGATGGAGGTCTAGGGAGGAAACTAAAACAATGATAAAACAATATATAACTGAGGAAATAAATACGCCTATCCCCACTTAATCTGCAGCGTTAATAACGCTGTCATATAACAGCGACAAGTCATATGATATAGTTTACTTAGACTTCAGTAAGGCCTTTGATAGAGTTCCATATGAAAGGCTGTTAAGGAAGATAGAAGGACATGGTATTGGGGGGATGCTACTCAAGTGGATTAAGTCATGGCTGACTGGTAGGAAACAGAGAGTTAGTATAAATGGTGTAAAATCGGACTGGGGATTAGTTAAAAGTGGGGTCCCCCAAGGGTCGGTTTTGGGACCCCTTCTGTTCATTATCTACATAAATGATCTTGACTCAGGCATAAAGAGTAGGATCAGTAAATTTGCTGATGATACTAAAATAGGTAGGATAATAGTCAGCTAGCGACAGGGAATGTCTTCAAAATGATCTCGATCACTTGCACGAGTGGTCCATAAATTGGCAGATGAGTTTCAATGTAGACAAATGTAAGGTATTAAGGATTGAAAATCGTAATTTAGATGCAAAATACAAACTAGACAATGTATAATTGGATAACTCAGAGTGTGAGAAGGATCTGGGGGTGCTCGTTAGTAATGATCTGAAACCCAGAAAACAGTGTACTGTATAAGTGTTAGGAATAGGGCAAATAAAATTCTAGGATTCATATCTAGGAGTGTTAGCAACAGGACTGCTGAAGTTTTCTTAAAACTATACTTAGCTCTAGTAAGACCCCAATTAAGACTATGCTTTTCAATTTTGGTGCCCTTATTATAGAATGGATATCGACCCTTTAGAGGCAGTCCAAAGAAGAATGACCAAAAAGATACATAATATTAGAAATTTATCGTATGAGGAGAGGTTGAAAGCCTTAGGCCTGCACTCACTAGAGAGACGAAGATGTAGGGGAGACATGATAGAGGTATTTAAATGGATAAAAGGTTTAAATAAGGGCGATATAGATGAGGTATTAAAGCTAAAGAACGGCGACATAACCCGCTCAAATGGTTTCAAATTAGATAAGTTTAGAGTTAGGAAAGATATAGGAAAGCTCTGGTTTGGAAATAGAGTTGTTAACATGTGGAATGCACTGCCCAGAACAGTAATTAGCTCAGAAACAGTTGAAAGCTTTAAGCATAAGTTGGATTCCCATATGGGTGATATGTGCTGGGTGTGAATGGGAGCTGCTTCATGTGGGCCGCATGGCCATATGCAGTTTCCCGCGATCTTATGACCTTATGTTGTTATGTAATTGGGGTTGGGTGTGACAGGGATCTGCCTTGTGTGGGCCGATCGGCTTTTTGCAGACTCCCATTTTCTTATGTTCTTATGTTCTTAACATAATGCAACCAAGACTCTAACATGGCCTGCCACCGCTATTGGTTGGTGTGGTTTACTATGCATTGGTGTGTTAACCCATTCAGTACCGTGGTAACTGTTTGACGATGTTATTAAGTTTAGCAAGGGCGTCTACCAATTGAAAGGCTGCAGACTGTCTCAATTAATCCTCTTAGCTGCTATATATCCCTCCCAAACTTCATGAAACCGTTTAATTATAGGTGACCAGAAAACTGTTTAATTATAGGTGACCAGAAAACAAGACATACAAATAAGAACGTCACCGGTAGTGAAAGGGATAAGGGAGTTTGAGTCCAGGTAAATGGGTGGTGATACCATGGGGGAGTCAGTGAGTACTTATTTATTTACTATTATTATTTGTGTTTTATGCATGAAGGATACAAAAGACAAAGCTACCTGTAACTAGTGCCCCCCCCCCCCCCCCTAGGTTGAAAGAGTGATACAGAGTCAACATCAAGGTACGTTAGAGGTAATATAGGTGTGTTGGAAAGAAGTGTGGTGTGCTTGTTAAGTGTAGTGAAATGAATAGGAGGTAGAGGTGTTTGTGAGAGTTAGCTGGATTACTCTGTGTAGGTGAGGCACACATAAAAACAGTGGGGGAAGGCAGGCAAATGAAACAGAAGTTCCAGCAACTCCTTAGCATGTGCCTTTATGTGGCCTCCCCTGGATACTGCCCTGCTCGATTGGTGCCTACAATCTCCCCTGCTAATATACATGTCGTAGAACACTAAATAATAAGTAAGGATTTCACATGAATAAAGGACGCTTTGTGGTTTACGTAACACATGAGAAAGACAAACACGAAGGAGGGGGAACAGTTGGGAGATATTTAGAGAGGCACAGAAAGACACGCAAAATAATGGGCAAGGAAAACAATATACCCTGTAGAGGTTAAGAATGGTATACGCTGTCAGAATACAAATAAACAAAATAAATATGTGTGTATCTGAGAGAGAGAGAGAGAGAGAGAGAGAGAGGGGGGGGGGGAGGGGGAGGGGGGAGATTATAAAGAGGCTTGGTGACTTGGAGACCTTGTGCAACCAAATTTATTCATTGTTCGTCTCTTTCCTGTGTGTGTGTGTGTGTGTGTGTGTGTGTGTGTGTGTGTGTGTGTGTGTGTGTGTTAAAATAGAGACACAGGATAAGACAGAACAAGGCTGAAGCCCTTTACCTTGATAAGTGTAAAGCACCAAGATTATGAAAAGTATTAAAATAAAATAAAACATTAATCCTGGAACAGAGGTCGAAGAGGTTATTTTAGATTTTGAAGTTGCATTGTGGACATTTGTTAGGACTATGTTTCCTGCTGTACCCGTACATGTGCATGGCTGCACATTCTACTTGAGTCAAGCTCTATATTATGAAAGCTAAACACAAATGGATTGACAACTGCCTATATGGGACATGGCCCAGTGTATGAGCTCATACAGTAACTCTTAGCGCTTCCCCATTTGTCATAGAGACACTTCAGACCATCATTAGAAGAATTAAAGGACCGAGCATCACACTCTGAACTGACAAAAAAAAAATCAGAGTAAATGCACCAGGCATGGTTTGAAATTATGGTGTGGAAAATATCTCAAGTTGCAAACCAATGCTGCATTGGGACTTCACTCAGAAAATGACAGATTTTCATGATATGAGAATATCCCATATTGTAAGCAGTAACTGCTACGTTGGCTACCTCTGTTGGTGGTCCGGAAATGGCAACAATTAACACTCAAAGAGAACGAGTATCTTAACATAAATAAGACGACGATCTAACAAAACTATATCAAAGCGACAACTACCGGCCTATGCTTCAAGTAGGACACCAACCATTACGTATTAATTACAGTTTATTGAAATAGATACTTGATGAAGGTCCAAAGCCCTTGAAATGGTGGTGGCTAATTATGGTGACGATACGTCGGAAATTGCGTTGACGAAACAGATCGGTCGCCAGGAAAAAAATTACACCTAAATGACACGAACAAATGACAAATAAATGGGTGAAAGTTCTAAAAATCGTCAATGTAATGTAGCGAACGTCTTAAAATATCAAAGCTCATTGGAATAAACACGAGGGAGAAAACACAACTACCTCCCCCTTACAAGTCCTAGGTCGCTTACAGTCCAAAACAATTGTATCAGCCGGCAACTCCAGGCAAACTATGGTATGGAGAGTTCCAGATTCGTATTACTCCGGCTCGGGAATCGAATCCAGTTCTCTTGGCTGTGAGCCGAGTGTGCTAACCATTGCACCGTATAACCTCTCAATCTACAATTTACCAACCAAAAGAAACTAAGACCTTCCGATAGCCCAATATTCTAATTCTGAAAATAAATGTCGCAGCCCCAACATGAACTTAACTGAATATCTTTGCTTGATTTATTTTTATTTTTTTTTGTCTACTGGGTGGCAAACGTTTACATGGGGAGGTGTGGTGGAGTAGTCTTGCCACTAAGACTGGCAATCCAATGGTCCCGGGTTCGAATCCCAATGTATCAATGGGATGATATTATTGGGATGGAATTTGTGCTGTACCTAGTTTCAGTGATACTACATTACCACAAAGCCCACCGAAACGCCAAAAAATACCCTCGTTGTTCTCTGAATTAATATTCCCATATTCAAAATATGCTACTGGGGGTCAATGCCTAGTGAGTTAATTGCTCAATAGGTGGCGTTCTGAGAGTGAGGGTCCGAGTCTAGGTGGTGAGACGGTGAAGCACAAAGGTAAAGCAGCACCAGAGATGGGGCTGCTTCGATCCGTGAGTTGGCAACCAAGCACTGTGCATCCTGCGAAGGCAAGATTGCAAAGGCTGGTTGCAGCTCTAAGTGTTCCACATGTCTCACTCCCTAGACTGGAACAAGCCCTCACAGGCTTCCCCGTTTTAAGCGGTTGAATGTACAGGCTTTCAGCCTATGCCCGAGAGGGAGTAGTTGGAAAAAAAAAGAAAAACAATAGCTACTGATGCCATGTAATTACTTTTGGCATTAGCTTACAATGAGAGAGAGAGAGAGAGAGAGAGAGAGAGAGAGAGAGAGAGAGTGAGTAGGGAGGACAAGTTGTCATTTCTCGTAGACAAACCTTTTTATGGCTGTCAACATTCATTGACAAATTTACTTGACAAGATTCATCTAGAAGGACCTTACTCAATTCATGGAAGAGAGAGAGAGAGAGAGAGAGAGAGAGAGAGAGAGAGAGAGAGAGAGAGAGAGAGAGAGAGAGAGAGAGAGAGAGAGAGCGAGAAAGAGAGAGAGAGAAGGGGGAGAGGGTTGAGGGGAGGTAAGAGAGACAGTATCACAGCCACTTCATTCCAGTAATCGGTTTAAGTCTCCCCTTGTTCTGATTCACCGCCCTGCCCTACCCTCCTCTCTCCCCCTCACCCTCCCCTCTCCCCTCTCTCCCCTCCCTACCCTCTCTTCCCCTTATTCTCTCCCCTTAGTTAACATTTTTTTCTCCCCCCTATCGTATCTTCCCATTTCTATCATCTTTATTTCCGCTATGACAGTTTTTTTCGGAGATTATGTGTAGCTGTTGTTGACCGTTGTATCTGTCTGTCTAATTTGGAAGATTATGAATAACTGTTGTTGTATCCGCCTTTTTATCTGTCCAATTTTCAGAAAAAAGACCATTGGACTGATCGAAATTAAACTTTGATCAGTACCTTCCTTTTATACTTGAATACATACGATTATCTTAAGGCTATGCCTTGTTCCAAATAAGAAAGCAAATGCTCTTGAACTTTAACCTCTATAACTCACAGACATGTAAAGTAATCGAGTTAATATATTTACCATTCAAAGTTAAAAGGTAAAGTTAAAGGGGATAGACAGGTTGGGGAGGTGAGAGGTCTCTAAAAATTAAGAGAGTTACTTAGTTTGTTAAAATAGGACTTCAGAGGCTATCAACCCTATTGAATTATTTAGCCAGCACACTGTAAGCCAAGAATCGCGTCAGGACTGGAGACCCTTTTCGAGAACTCCAGTCCCTTGTGAAGAGAGAATGTCAGCGTAGATAATATATTACCTTACTAAGCACTCTTGTTTCTGTATTGTTCCCTTACTTATTCCGTTTATAACGCATATTTTACCAATGTCTTCTTTTCTTTGTTTACTTTGGCCAAGTCTTTATTATTATTGTTCACTGCCTTGTTCCTAGCCATACATCGACTTTTCTCCTCTTCAGCTAACTTCCCCTCTTCACTCTGCTCTCTCCTCTCAGATCATTTTGGTCTGGATAAAAAACATCATTTGAGGAGGAACACTTTAGTGACAACGTTTCACAAATAGCTTCTTCAGGTCGCAGTGTCCTGAAGAAACTCCTCGCGAAACGTTTGACGCTTTTTGTTTCTGTTTTTTGGCTATTATTATACGATGTTAATCAGATTGGGAAGGGTAATGGAAGTCAGAGGGTTAATTGAGATAGTCTTTACCCTTTTAACTCCCACAGATCCTTCCTAAATTGTATACAATCGTCTAATGATAGCCAGAATAAACTGTCAAAATGCGTCATGATCTTCAAAGGGTTATATAGTTGAAGCAAATATTGTGTTGGTGAGCACATGAACTAAGTGATGGATAAGGAGACCATCTAAGCAAAAAAAAAAAAAAAAAAATGCACGAATAATTATATTCTTGATTTAATTTGTCCTTTCTTCAATTTGTTTATGTTAATGTATGTAGTATACACGCAAGCACACGCACGCACACACACACACACACACACACACACATGGTAGCCGAGCGTGTTTAGTCACTGTATTGGGAATGCTCGCTCTGGTGTCGGTGGTTCGATCTCACGCCGCCGGCAGGGGAAGTTCACTCCAAAGCTATCCCTGGCCGTGAAGACTAGGTCTGGACGTCCCAGGCCGTCTCGGGGGATCCACAAAGTCTCCTGCCCACGTCCTATTCCCTCGGGTGTATGCAATCGCCTCGTTAGCAGCCAGGATCAGTCTGTTGATCCCTCATCATAAGATCTAGGTTAAGTCTGTGTATTTTCAGCCTCATTGGCTGCCGGCTTGAAATATAAGTTTTGTTTATTAGAGAGAGAGAGAGAAATTACACATACCGGTATTTCCATAGGTAAACTGGCCACAGATCTTACGATCCCAGCGAGGTGGCGAGGACTTAATCTTAGTAGTGATAGTAACCTCGAGAGTAAGGGAAAGTGGAAGGAATAAATAGTAAAGTTGAAGACTCTCTCCCCACCCTCTGCATATTTTCCGTACATGAACATTGTTTAAGGTTAATAATCTTGCAGGGCTTAGAAATCAAGGAATTTATAGAATAGTTAGAAATGGAAATATTTCATTCATACCTTCAATTTTGTATTCTTTCTTTTTTCCTATGCTCTCTTCAACTGGAAACAGTGTTCAAGTCTTCCAAGTTGGTTTTATCAGTTGTTGTTGTTGTTGTTCCCCACGCTGTCTGGCCAAACAGCCCCAAGGTCTCGAGCAAGGCCAAGGCCATAAACGAGCACCCCCACAAAACCCTCCCTGCATACCACTAACAAAGCCCGGGTGACCGAAGCCACTCCAAGGCAGGGAGCTGAGGAGGGCACAGAAACGCCCGGGAAACCAAAGCCCCACCCAAGGCCCTGTGCCCCTCAGCAATTATGAAGGGAAAGTTGAGGGGCAAGGGGAAAATGTGACGCTTTGGCTCCCAATCTGCCAACTTCTATGTTGGCAGTAGGGAGGTCAATCCACGGAAAAGACGCCGTCACTTGAGATCTAGAAGATTTATAAGTAAAAGGAACAGTCAGAGTAAGCTGGGTTTTATCAGTAATAATTATTTACTCCAGACCAACTTCTCTTTGGAATGAGTGTAACCTTTTCTTAAATGTGTCTACTGAACCACTGTCTATAACTTCATTAGGAAGCTTATTCCAATACTATGGGTGATGAAATCTTTAGTAGTTGTATCTAGGCTCGCTTTCCTGCCTGTTAGTTTTAATTTGTTTCTTCTCATAGAACTGTCTTTGGCTATCTTAAATAGATTATTGGCTTTTACGATACTAATTCCTGTAAAAATCTGCCCTCTTATTCTATGTTTCTTAAAATAAAAATAAAAAGGATTTATATTAATTTCTTGTTGTATGGTTTATTTCTAAGAGATGGGATAAGTATAATTGCTCTTCCCTGAACGGATCTGAGTGTTTTATGTCTGTTATTAGATAGGGTCGAGACCACAACTGCACAACATGCTCCAGATGCGGCCTAACAATACTTTTTATACTGGCATAATTATATGTTTGCTATTATAATGAAAATTCCTTCTGATGCTCCTAGTGCTCTGTTTGCTTTGTTAGCAGCTGCCGTTCATTGGCTTGTAGATTTTAGATTTGCAATTATAAGTGCGCCTACGTCTTACACCTGAGATATGCTATTTACTTTTTCTCTGTTTAAATATTACTCATATATATTGTTTTCGGAGCTTATTTGTAATAATTGTCATATATTTACATTAAAGGGCATTTGCCAATAATCTGACCACTCTGTGATCTTGCAGGGGTGCCCGGAACGCCGCCATCAGAACATGAGATCGAAACCGCACTTCGTGTGGAGCACTCGGTCTATAAATTTGTGTATGCATGTACACTATTGTACAGTAAAAGTTTGCAGGCTAATTCTATCACTTTTCGAAATTGTTGCATTTCCGATCTTACTGTTATCAGCGAATTTAGATATTATATTATTGATGCCGG
Organism: Paralithodes platypus; assembly: GCA_032716605.1. Classification (NCBI taxonomy): domain Eukaryota; kingdom Metazoa; phylum Arthropoda; class Malacostraca; order Decapoda; family Lithodidae; genus Paralithodes; species Paralithodes platypus. The sequence goes on along the minus strand of CM064503.1, from coordinate 22,875,251 downwards.
TTTAAGTCATTGATATATATCGTGAACAAAATTGAAATTAATTCTGAGCCCTAAGGAGCTCCACTGTATTCCACGCTGATTCCATTTTATTAATATTTACTCTGTTGTCTATCATTTAACCAGTTTCTCTGTTGTCTACCATTTTATTAATATTTACTCTGTTGTCTATCATTTAACCAGTTTCTCTGTTGTCTACCATTTTATTAATATTTACTCTGTTGTCTATCATTTAACCAGTTTCTCTGTTGTCTACCATTTTATTAATATTTACTCTGTTGTCTATCATTTAACCAGTTTCTCTGTTGTCTACCATTTTATTAATATTTACTCTGTTGTCTATCATTTAACCAGTTTCTCTGTTGTCTACCATTTTATTAATATTTACTCTGTTGTCTATCATTTAACCAGTTTCTTATATCAATCTTAAAATTGGCCCTGTAGTGTGTGAGAGAGAGAGAGAGAGAGAGAGAGAGAGAGAGAGAGAGAGAGAGAGAGAGAGAGAGAGAGCCATCCTCTTCCTAGCACATACACGCACACGGGCTTGAGGCCTGAGTGACACTTACAGAACGGAGAGGCCCCCTATTAACTGATTGTTTCTGTAAACACACGCACACCTAATAAACACACGCACACACACATAAACACACTCACACACACATAAACACACGCACACACACATAAACACGCGCATCCACATAAATACGCGCAAAGTTTTGTTTTTTATTATATTTAGCAATTTAGCTCTGTGTCTAACACACACACACACACACATATATATATATATATATATATATATATATATATATATATATATATATATATATATATATATATATATATGTATATATATATATATATACTGTATATATATATGGTATACATACGGTTACGAAGTAGCAATCGAGACACAACACGGGCTGTGGTTAAAACTGATATCTACGATCACCAGAAAAGCAAAGCTAGGTTCAAGAAAACTAATATATGTAATTAAAAAACTGAAAATATAATGAGTAACTGTAGCAAAACAAATACCGGACCTGAATATAATGAGTAACTGAGTAACTCATAATCTGCTCTCAGATCGCCAGTATGGCTTCCTTTTAAGGGTCGCTCTACTGGTGATCTTCTTTCTTATCTTACTAACTCTTGGTCATCCTCCTTTCGGGACTTCGGTGAGACTTTTTCTATTGCACTAGACATATCGAAAGCCTTCGATAGAGTCTGGCATGAATCTTTAATTTCTAAACTACCCTCCTTCGGTTTCTATCCCTCCATCTGTGCCTTTGTCTCTAATTTCCTTTCCGGCCGTTCCATAGCCGCGGTTGTGGACGGCCATTGTTCACTTCCTCACCCTATAAACTCCGGTGTTCCTCAGGGCTCTGTCCTATCTCCTATTCTCTTTCTAATTTTTATAAATGATCTCCTTAACTGTACCTTAATTCCCATCCATTCATACGCAGACGACTCAACCTTACACTACTCCATAGTTTTTCAGAACGCCCCAGCCAGCAATCCCTCAACGACAAACGTAATGAAGCCATAGAACTCTTAAATTCTGATCTAAATACTATTTCCAATTGGGGCAGAGAAAACCTTGTTAACTTTAATGCTTCCAAAACCCAATTTCTCCATCTATCTACCCGTCAGGATCTCCCAGCGGACTATCCCTTATTCTTCAACAATACAAAAATCAACCCTTCATCTTCTCTCAATATTCTTGGTGTCTCTTTTTCTTTTGCTCTCATTTGGAAGGACCATATTACCAGTCTTGCTAAGGCAGCCTCCCAGAAGCTGGGTGTGCTCAACCGCCTTAGGGGGTTCTTTTCCCCTGCACAGCTTCTTGCTCTGTACAGGGGCATAGTGCGCCCTTGTATTGAGTATTGTTCACATGTGTGGGGAGGTTCCTCTCACACCGCTCTCCTAGACAAAGTTGAAAGGAAGGCCTTTCGTATCATTAACTCCCGTCCACTCACCAACTCTCTGCAATATCTCTCTCTCTGCTGCAATGTTGCATCTCTCTCGCTATTCTATCGCTACTATAATAATCAGTGTTCCTCAGAGCTATCTCAGTGCATACCACCTCCTTTACGTAGGGCACGTGGTACCCGTCTTGCAACTCAATCCCACCCCTACTCTGTGCAACTCTCCAACCCAAGAGTGAAACGTTACTCTCAAACTTTCTTCTACTCAACAGCTGAGCTCTGGAACTCTCTCCCAGAATCAGTCTTTCCCTCTTCCTATGACTTAAATTACTTCAAACTCCGTGTGTCCAGGCATTTTGGCTCGAACGTCCCTTGATTTTGGCCCTGTCACTCTTTCAACTATTGGGGAGGCACTCGCTATAGGCAGTTATGCCTTTTGCCTCCCTCAATCACATAGAAAAAAAAAAAAAAAAAAAAAATACAGGAACTGAATATAATGAGTAACTGTAGCAAAACAAATACAGGAACTGAATATAATGAGTAACTGTAGCAAAACAAATACAGGAACTGAATATAATGAGTAACTGTAGCAAAACAAATACAGGAACTGAATATAATGAGTAACTGTAGCAAAACAAATACAGGAACTGAATATAATGAGTAACTGTAGCAAAACAAATACAGGAACTGAATATAATGAGTAACTGTAGCAAAACAAATACAGGAACTGATATAATGAGTAACTGTAGCAAAACAAATACAGGAACTGAATATAATGAGTAACTGTAGCAAAACAAATACAGGAACTGAATATAATGAGTAACTGTAGCAAAACAAATACAGGAACTGAATATAATGAGTAACTGTAGCAAAACAAATACAGGAACTGAATATAATGAGTAACTGTAGCAAAACAAATACAGGAACTGAATATAATGAGTAACTGTAGCAAAACAAATACAGGAACTGAATATAATGAGTAACTGTAGCAAAACAAATACAGGAACTGAATATAATGAGTAACTGTAGCAAAACAAATACAGGAACTTCCGGACGCATACGAATAAAGGATAACCTATTTAAAACAAGAAGACAATCTTACCAAAAGGTTTGTGATGCTAAAATAATTAAGTATGCTAGGTTACTGATGCTGTTAGAGAATTAAAGCTTAACTATGCTTGAGACTAAAATTGTCTTGCAAGCCCAGACATTAATATTATAAGCCTATATTAAATAATAGAAATGTGCAATATATTAATACATTTTTATAAATTAGTTGTATAGATCTCCGAAAATATATTAACAGACTGGCTTATTATTGAAAGTAAAATATTTTGAAAGAGTAATCGAATGACAAAAGTTGGTGGTGGCTGAGACTAGTGGTACAAAGTACAAAGGAGTACAAAGGAAATCAAGCAACAACATATCTAGTGACCCTTCTAGGTTGCTTGTCCTCCAAAACACTGAGGATCAAGTGTCCAAACAGTGGTTTAGAGTGGGTAAGGGAACATTGGAAAGGGAATTACTGTCCTGGAACTAATGTCCTTGGCAGGATTAGGAAGTTAGTAGAGGACAGATGGGTTAGTAACTGAGGGGGGGATAAAATAAAGTTATTCATTTACAAACGCAGTCAGTCAGTCGCGGGTTTGATGAGAGATATTTGTCTAGGCGGAGTTTAAATGAATCAACGGTGATGCAGTCTATAACGTTTCGGGGAAGCCCATTCCACAAGTTGACAACTCGATTGAAGAAGAAATTCTTAGATTCGTGCGAGTTAAAAGATTTACCAATAATTTTGCAAGCGTTTCCCCGCGTGTAGTTAGATTGGTCGATAGTGAAGTACTTACTACAGTTCATATTGTCATGCCTTTGATGATTTTGAACACTTGAATTAAGTCACCTCTTAATCTGCGCTGGGTTAAAGGAAATAGATTTAATTCTCTAAGACGCTCTTCGTATGGTTTGTTCTTTAGGCTAGGTATCATTTTGGTAACTCTACGTTGAACTCGTTCTAGCTTGTTTATGTCTTTTTGGTAATAAGGGCACCAGCATTGAACGCAGTATTCCAGAAGAGGGCGGACTAAGGAATTGTAAAGGGTTAGGATAACTTCTTTGGATTTATGCTCAAATGACCTGCCTATAAAGCCAATTATTTTGTTTGCCTTCTTAACAACTTCTGAACATTGTTGACTCGGTTTTAGGTTACTCGATATTGTTACTCCCAGATCGGTTTCTCTGTTTACATTCTTAAGCTGAGTGCCATTCATCGAATAGTTTGCTTTCTCATTTAGGTATCCGACATGTAGTACTTTACATTTATCCGCATTGAAACTCATTTGCCAAATTTGGGCCCAACATGACAATTTATCTAGATTGTGTTGCATATCGTCAACTTGTTCTTTTGAGAGTACGCTATTTGCAATTTTTGTATCGTCAGCAAATTTTGAGATTGTACAGGTGAGACCCTCATCTATGTCGTTGATGTAAATTAGAAAGAGAATTGGTCCTAGTACCGATCCCTGGGGTACCCCGCTACTTACATTGGTCCATTTAGATGCCTTACCGTTTATGACTACCCTTTGCTTTCTGTTGCTGAGCCAATTTTCTATCCATTTCAACACACCGTCTTGTATTCCATGCGTTTTTAGTTTTAGCAGTAAACGTTTGTGGGGAACTTTGTCAAAGGCCTTTTGAAAATCAAGGTATATAATATCTACAGCTTTACTCTCATTGTAGAGGTTCAGGATATCGTGGAAGAAGTCCAAGAGGTTTGTTAAACAGGAACGTTTTTTACGAAAGCCGTGTTGAGTATCTTTAAGTATGTTATTTTCCTCTAAGTGATTTACGAGTCTGTCTCGTTTGACCGTTTCTAGCATTTTACATACAACTGAGGTTAAGCTAATTGGACGATAGTTACTGGGTAGGGATTTGCTGCCTTTTTTGAATATCGGTGTTACGTTGGCTAGCTTCCACTGATCAGGCATAGTTCCAGACTGCAAGGATTTATTGAATAGTAATGTCAGTGGTTTGGAGAGCTCATCCTTAGCTTCCTTTAGAACTCTAGGCGAGATTGTATCAGGTCCTGGCGTTTTATTTACCTTGAGTTCATCTAAACAATTCAATACTTCTCTCTCTGTAACGGTGATATTGCTTAGAACATCTGAATTATCAATCTGAATCGGCGATGGTGTAGGGATATCACTGAGGTCTTCTGTTGTAAAAACTGATGCAAAGAAGGTATTGAGGGCATTACTCATTTGTACTTCGTCTTTGGTGTATTCTCCATTTTCATCGACTAACGGTCCAACAGTTGAAGTAACTACTTTTTTCTTTCTGATATAACTATAGAATTCTTTCGGGTTTGTTTTACTTTGATTCGCAATATGTAACTCTAAGGTCTTTTTACTTTGCTTAATTAACTTTTTGGCTTTGCGTCGTAGCTCTACAAATTTCACCCGTTCTTCGTCATTTTGTGAGGATTTTAATCTATCATTAGTAAATTTTTTAGCAAGCAGGCAGTTTGAAATATCTTTATTCCACCATTTGGGCTTATTATTATGGCCTGGACGCCGTATTTTCGATGGTATGCAGTCTTGCACTGCTTTTAGGTAAGTGGTTTCGAATAACTTCCAAGATGTATTTATGTCGTTATTGTTAATTAAAAATCTCCAGTCAGTTTCTTTAAACATAGCTCTAAGTTTATGGAAGTTTGCTTTCTTGAAATTAGGGACTTTTTCGATGCTACTATTTGGTTCGTTACTAGTAAACTTTAAAGTGAAAGTTATCATACGATGGTCGCTGTTACTGAATTCATCACCAACATTCAAATTCTCTATCAATTCTTCTTTTGTTGCAAGTACAATGTCAAGATCGTTATTACCACGGGTCGGCGTTCGAACAAATTGATAGAGCGAACTCTCTTGCAAGTTCGTATACAAGTCATGTCCGGAGTGTGAAGTAAGAGTATCGCCCCACTTGGTCACAGGTAAATTAAAGTCGCCAAAAATTACGGTATCTTGTGAGTTACTTACATCGGCAATTTGTTCGTAAATTTCTCGGTCAGTTTGCACTGATTGAGCTGGAGGTCTGTATATTAACGCAAGTATTATTTTTGTACCTTTATTATTCTTTATTAGCACAAAAGATGTGTCGACGTTCACAATTTGAGGTTTTGACACGAGGGTCGGGTTAAGACTTTCTTTGATATAAAATAAAACGCCCCCTCCATTTCTATTTATTCGGCTGTTCTCAAACATTACATAACCGGGAAGTGAATACTCTGCTAAAAAGTCTCTATCTTCTGTATTGAGCCAAGATTCTGTTATGCCAATCACATCATAATTTTCTGTAAACACTAGTTCCTCTAAATCTGAAAATTTATTGCGTATGCTACGAGCGTTTGCATAGAAAACCTTTAAATTTGCGGTTTTAGAACTGATGATAGCGGTGGTGTTATAGGTAAAGGGGTTAAGAGAGAGAGAGAGAGGTAAAGACAGACATGGGTGATACTATTGGAGTGATGATAGCAGTGGTGTTATAGGTAAAGGGGAAGAGAGAGAGAGAGAGGTAAAGACAGACATGGGTGATACTATTGGAGTGATGATAGCGGTGGTGTTATAGGTAAAGGGGTTAAGAGAGAGAGAGGTAAAGACAGACATGGGTGATACTATTGGAGTGATGATAGCGGTGGTGTTATAGGTAAAGGGGAAGAGAGAGAGAGAGAGGTAAAGACAGACATGGGTGATACTATTGGAGTGATGATAGCGGTGGTGTTATAAAGGGGAAGAGAGAGAGAGAGGTAAGACAGACATGGGTGATACTATTGGAGTGATGATAGCGGTGGTGTTATAGGTAAAGGGGTTAAGAGAGAGAGGTAAAGACAGACATGGGTGATACTATTGGAGTGATGAGAGCGGTGGTGTTATAGGTAAAGGGGAAGAGAGAGAGAGAGAGGTAAAGACAGACATGGGTGATACTATTGGAGTGATGATAGCGGTGGTGTTATAGGTAAAGGGGAAGAGAGAGAGAGAGAGGTAAAGACAGACATGGGTGATACTATTGGAGTGATGATAGCGGTGGTGTTATAGGTAAAGGAAGAGAGAGAGAGAGGTAAAGACAGACATGGGTGATACTATTGGAGTGATGATAGCGGTGGTGTTATAGGTAAAGGGGTTAAGAGAGAGAGAGGTAAAGACAGACATGGGTGATACTATTGGAGTGATGATAGCGGTGGTGTTATAGGTAAAGGGGAAGAGAGAGAGAGAGGTAAAGACAGACATGGGTGATACTATTGGAGTGATGATAGCGGTGGTGTTATAGGTAAAGGGAAGAGAGAGAGAGAGAGGTAAAGACAGACATGGGTGATACTATTGGAGTGATGATAGCGGTGGTGTTATAGGTAAAGGGGTTAAGAGAGAGAGAGGTAAAGACAGACATGGGTGATACTATTGGAGTGATGATAGCGGTGGTGTTATAGGTAAAGGGGAAGAGAGAGAGAGAGAGGTAAAGACAGACATGGGTGATACTATTGGAGTGATGATAGCGGTGGTGTTATAGGTAAAGGGAAGAGAGAGAGAGAGGTAAAGACAGACATGGGTGATACTATTGGAGTGATGATAGCGGTGGTGTTATAGGTAAAGGGGTTAAGAGAGAGAGAGGTAAAGACAGACATGGGTGATACTATTGGAGTGATGATAGCGGTGGTGTTATAGGGAAAGGGGAAGAGAGAGAGAGAGAGGTAAAGACAGACATGGGTGATACTATTGGAGTGATGATAGCGGTGGTGTTATAGGTAAAGGGGAAGAGAGAGAGAGAGAGGTAAAGACAGACATGGGTGATACTATTGGAGTGATGATAGCGGTGGTGTTATAGGTAAAGGGGTTAAGAGAGAGAGAGAGAGGTAAAAGAGACATGGGTGATACTATTGGAGTGATGATAGCGGTGGTGTTATAGGTAAAGGGGTTAAGAGAGAGAGAGAGAGAGGTAAAGAGAGACATGGGTGATACTATTGGAGTGATGATAGCGGTGGTGTTATAGGTAAAGGAGTTAAGAGAGAGAGAGAGACATGGGTGATACTATTGGAGTGATGATAGCGGTGGTGTTATAGGTAAAGGGGTTAAGAGAGAGAGAGAGGTAAGAGAGACATGGTGATACTATTGGATGATAGCGGTAGTGTTATAGTGGGGTTAGAGAGAGAGGAGGTAAAGAGAGACATGGGTGATACTATTGGGGTGATAGCGGTGGTGTTATAGGTAAAGGAGTTAAGAGAGAGAGAGAGAGACATGGGTGATACTATTGGAGTGATGATAGCGGTGGTGTTATAGGTAAAGGGGTTAAGAGAGAGAGAGAGAGAGAGGTAAAGAGAGACATGGGTGATACTATTGGAGTGATGATAGCGGTGGTGTTATAGGTAAAGGGGTTAAGAGAGAGAGAGAGGTAAAGAGAGACATGGGTGATACTATTGGAGTGATGATAGCGGTGGTGTTATAGGTAAGGGTTAATGAGAGAGAGAGAGAGGTAAAGAGAGACATGGGTGGTACTATTGGAGTGATGATAGCGGTGGTGTTATAGGTAAAGGGGTTAAGAGAGAGAGAGAGGTAAAGAGAGACATGGGTGAGACTATTGGAGTGATGATAGTGGTGGTGTTATAGGTAAAGGGGTTAAGAGAGAGAGAGAGAGAGAGGTAAAGAGAGACATGGGTGGTACTATTGGAGTGATGATAGCGGTGGTGTTATAGGTAAAGGGGAAAGAGAGAGAGAGAGGTAAAGAGAGACATGGGTGATACTATTGGAGTGATGATAGCGGTGGTGTTATAGGTAAAGGGGAAGAGAGAGAGAGAGAGGTAAAGACAGACATGGGTGATACTATTGGAGTGATGATAGCGGTGGTGTTATAGGTAAAGGGGAAGAGAGAGAGAGAGAGACAGACATGGTGATACTATTGGAGTGATGATAGCGGTGGTGTTATAGGTAAAGGGGTTAAGAGAGAGAGAGTAAGACAGACATGGGTGATACTATTGGAGTGATGAGAGCGGTGGTGTTATAGGTAAAGGGGAAGAGAGAGAGAGAGAGGTAAAGACAGACATGGGTACTATTGGAGTGATGATAGCGGTGGTGTTATAGGTAAAGGGGAAGAGAGAGAGAGGTAAAGACAGACATGGGTGATACTATTGGAGTGATGATAGCGGTGGTGTTATAGGTAAAGGGAAGAGAGAGAGAGAGAGGTAAAGACAGACATCGGTGATACTATTGGAGTGATGATAGCGGTGGTGTTATAGGTAAAGGGGTTAAGAGAGAGAGAGGTAAAGACAGACATGGGTGATACTATGTGATGATAGCGGTGGTGTTATAGGTAAGGGGAAGAGAGAGAGAGAGGTAAAGACAGACATGGGTGATACTATTGGAGTGATGATAGCGGTGTGTTATAGGTAAAGGGGAAGAGAGAGAGAGAGGTAAAGACAGACATGGGTGATACTATTGGAGTGATGATAGCGGTGGTGTTATAGGTAAAGGGGTTAGGAGAGAGAGGTAAAGACAGACATGGGGTGATACTTTGAGTGATGATAGCGGTGGTGTTATAGTAAAGGGAGAGAGAGAGAGAGGTAAAGACAGACATGGGTGATACTATTGGAGTGATGATAGCGGTGGTGTTATAGGTAAAGGGGAAGAGAGAGAGAGAGAGGTAAAGACAGACATGGGTGATACTATTGGAGTGATGATAGCGGTGGTGTTATAGGTAAGGGGTAAGAGAGAGAGAGGTAAAGACAGACATGGGTGATACTATTGGAGTGATGATAGCGGTGGTGTTATAGGTAAAGGGGAGAGAGAGAGAGAGGTAAGACAATGGGTGATACTATTGGAGTGATGATAGCGGTGGTGTTATAGGTAAAGGGGAGAGAGAGAGAGAGGTAAAGACAGACATGGGTGATACTATTGGAGTGATGATAGCGGTGGTGTTATAGGTAAAGGGTTAAGAGAGAGAGAGAGAGGTAAAGATAGACATGGGTGATACTATTGGAGTGATGATAGCGGTGGTGTTATAGTAAAGGGTTTAAGAGAGAGAGAGAGAGGTAAGAGAGACATGGGTGATACTATTGGAGTGATGATAGCGGTGGTGTTATAGTAAAGGTTAAGAGAGAGAGAGAGAGACATGGGTGATACTATTGGAGTGATGATAGCGGTGGTGTTATAGGTAAAGGGGTTAAGAGAGAGAGAGAGAGGTAAAGAGACATGGGTGATACTATGGAGTGATGATAGCGGTGTTATAGGTAAAGGGGTTAAGAGAGAGAGTTAAAGAGAGACATGGGTGATACTATTGGAGTGATGATAGCGGTGGTGTTATAGGTAAAGGAGTTAAGAGAGAGAGAGAGAGAGACATGGGTGATACTATTGGAGTGATGATAGCGTGGTGTTATAGTAAGGGGTTAAGAGAGAGAGAGAGAGGTAAAGAGAGACATGGGTGATACTATTGGGTGATGATAGCGGTGGTGTTATAGGTAAAGGGGTTAGAGAGAGAGAGGAGAGAGAGAGACATGGTGATACGAGACATGGGTGGTATTGGAGTGATGATAGCGGTGTTATAGGTAAAGGGGTTAAGAGAGAGAGAGAGGGAGTGAGAGACATGAGTGATACTTTTGGAGTGATGATAGTGGTGGTGTTATAGGTAAAGGGGTTAAGAGAGAGAGAGAGAGGTAAAGAGAGACATGGGTGGTACTATTGGAGTGATGATAGCGGTGGTGTTATAGGTAAAGGAGTTAAGAGAGAGAGAGAGAGAGACATGGGGGATACTATTAGAGTACAAAGGAGTACAAAGGAGTACAAAGGAAATCAAGCAACAACAGATCTAGTGACCCTTCTAGGTTGCTTGTCCTCCAAAACACTGAGGATCAAGTGTCCAAACAGTGGTTTAGAGTGGGTAAGGGAACATTGGAAAGGGAATTACTGCCCTGGAACTAATGTCCGTGGCAGGATTAGGAAGTTAGTAGGGGACAGATGGGTTAGTAACTGAGGGGGGGATAAAATAAAGTTATTCATTTACAAACGCAGTCAGTCGCGGGTTTGATGCGAGATATTTGTCTAGGCGGAGTTTAAATGAATCAACGGTGATGCAGTCTATAACGTTTCGGGGAAGCCCATTCCACAAGTTGACAACTCGATTGAAGAAGAAATTCTTAGATTCGTGTGAGTTAAATGATTTACCAATAATTTTGCAACCGTTTCCCCGCGTGTAATTAGATTGGTCGATAGTGAAGTACTTACTACAGTTCATATTGTCGATGCCTTTGATGATTTTGAACACTTGAATTAAGTCACCTCTTAATCTGCGCTGGGTTAAAGGAAATAGATTTAATTCTCTAAGACGCTCTTCGTATGGTTTGTTCTTTAGGCTAGGTATCATTTTGGTAACTCTACGTTGAACTCGTTCTAGCTTGTTTATATCTTTTTGGTAACCAGGATTGAACGCAGTATTCCAGAAGAGGGCGGACTAATGAATTGTAAAGGGTTAGGATAACTTCTTTGGATTTATGCTCAAATGACCTGCCTATAAAGCCAATTATTTTGTTTGCCTTCTTAACAACTTCTGAACATTGTTGACTCGGTTTTAGGTTACTCGATATTGTTACTCCCAGATCGGTTTCTCTGTTTACATTCTTAAGCTGAGTGCCATTCATCGAATAGTTTGCTTTCTCATTTAGGTATCCGATATGTAGTACTTTACATTTATCCGCATTGAAACTCATTTGCCAAATTTGGGCCCAACATGACAATTTATCTAGATTGTGTTGCATGTCGTCAACTTGTTCTTTTGAGAGTACGCTATTTGCAATTTTTGTATCGTCAGCAAATTTTGAGATTGTACAGGTGAGACCCTCATCTATGTCGTTGATGTAAATTAGAAAGAGAATTGGTCCTAGTACCGATCCCTGGGGTACCCCGCTACTTACATTGGTCCATTTTGATGCCATACCGTTTATGACTACTCTTTGCTTTCTGTCGCTGAGCCAATTTTCTATCCATTTCAACACACCGTCTTGTATTCCATGCGCTTTTAGTTTTAGCAGTAAACGTTTGTGGGGAACTTTGTCAAAGGCCTTTTGAAAATCAAGGTATATAATATCTACAGCTTTACTCTCATCGTAGAGGTTGAGGATATCGTGGAAGAAGTCTAAGAGGTTTGTTAAACAGGAACGTTTTTTACGTAAGCCATGTTGAGTATCTTTAAGTATGTTATTTTCCTCTAAGTGATTTACGAGTCTGTCTCGTATGACCGTTTCTAGCATTTTACATACAACTGAGGTTAAGCTAATTGGACGATAGTTACTGGGTAGGGATTTGCTGCCTTTTTTGAATATCGGTGTTACGTTGGCTAGCTTCCACTGATCGGGCATAGTTCCAGACTGCAAGGATTTATTGAATAGTAATGTCAGTGGTTTAGAGAGCTCATCCTTAGCTTCCTTTAGAACTCTAGGCGAGATTGTATCAGGTCCTGGCGTTTTATTTACCTTGAGTTTATCTAAACAATTCAATACTTCTCTCTCTGTAACGGTGATATTGCTTAGAACATCTGAATTATCAATCTGAATCGGCGATGGTGTAGGGATATCACTGAGGTCTTCTGTTGTAAAAACTGATGCAAAGAAGGTATTGAGGGCATTACTCATTTGTTCTTCGTCTTTGGTGTATTCTCCATTTTCATCGACTAACGGTCCAACAGTTGAAGTAACGACTTTTTTCTTTCTGATATAACTATAGAATTCTTTCGGGTTTGTTTTACTTTGATTCGCAATATGTAACTCTAAGGTCTTTTTACTTTGCTTAATTAACTTTTTGGCTTTGCGTCGTAGCTCTACAAATTTCAGCCGTTCTTCGTCATTTTGTGAGGATTTTAATCTATCATTAGCAAATTTTTTAGCAAGCAGGCAGTTTGAAATATCTTTATTCCACCATTTGGGCTTATTATTATGGCCTGGACGCCGAGTTTTCGATGGTATGCAGTCTTGCACTGCTTTTAGGTAAGTGGCTTCGAATAACTTCCAGGATGTATTTATGTCGTTATTGTGAATTAAAAAGCTCCAGTCAGTTTCTTTAAACATAGCTCTAAGTTTATGGAAGTTTGCTTTCTTGAAATTAGGGACTTTTTCGATGCTACTATTTGGTTCGTTACTAGTAAACTTTAAAGTGAAAGTTATCGTACGATGGTCGCTGTTACTGAATTCATCACCAACATTCAAATTCTCTATTAATTCTTCTTTTGTTGCAAGTACAATGTCAAGAACGTTATTACCACGGGTCGGCGTTCCAACAAATTGATAAAGCGAACTCTCTTGCAAGTTCGTATACAAGTCATGTCCGGTGTGAAGTAAGAGTATCGCCCCACTTGGTCACAGGTAAATTAAAGTCACCAAAAATTACGGTATCTTGTGAGTTACTTACATCTGCAATTTGTTCGTAAATATCTCGGTCAGTTTGCACTGATTGAGCTGGAGGTCTGTATATTAATGCAAGTATTATTTTGGTACCTTTATTATTCTTTATTAGCACAAAAGATGCGTCGACGTTCACAATTTGAGGTTTTGACAAGAGGGTAGGGTTAAGACTTTCTTTGATATAAAGTAAAACGCCACCTCCATTTCGATTTATTCGGCTTTTCTCAAACATTACATAACCGGGAAGTGAATACTCTGCTAAAAAGTCTCTATCTTCTGTATTGAGCCAAGATTCTGTTATGCCAATCACATCATAATTTTCTGTAAACACTAGCTCCTCTAAATCTGAAAATTTATTGCGTATGCTACGAGCGTTTGCATAGAAAACCTTTAAATTTGTTATTTTAGAACTCACGGAACGCTCTTTAATAATATTTTTGGTTCTTGTCGGATCTACATTTATGTTCATGGCTGTCCTCGGTCCTCGCTGTCTTCGGTCCTTATCGCTGGTGGTCCTCGGTTGCCTCTGTTTTTTTCTTGGCGTTGGATGATTTATGTCACTGCTGCTTCTTCTCGGATGGCGTTTTTTGATCCATGGCTGCGGACTGCTTCGTGTAGGAGACGACCCATGCGTGCTGAACCCACAGGGTTTAGATGAGTGCCATCCTTGCGGAACAGAGTAGGCTGGTTGTAGAAGTTGTCCCAGAGGTTGATGAATTCAACTTCTTCCCTCAGACACAAATGTTTTAGTCGGCTATTTGTGCTGAAAGCCTTGTCGTAGAATTTGTCAGGTGCGTCGATCTTGGGGAGAATGCCTGAGATGATGATATTCCTTGACTTGTTTTTGTAGTGCTGGATCATCTTGCGATATTTCTCCATCAACTCTTCGGATCTGGTGCGCATGACGTCATTTGAACCAGCATGGATGACAAAAAGGGTATTTTCATTTGCATCCTTTGTGGTATCTTCGAAGGCTTCCACAATGTCGTCCAGTCCAGCTCCTGGGATGCAAAATCTTTTTCGTTGATTTGGGACTCTGTCGCAGAACTCTTCGACCTATCCTCGTAGGATGATAGCGGTGGTGTTATTGGTAAAGGAGTTAAGAGAGAGAGAGAGAGAGACATGGGTGATACTATTGGAGTGATGATAGCGGTGGTGTTATAGGTAAAGGGGTTAAGAGAGAGAGAGAGAGAGGTAAAGAGAGACATGGGTGATACTATTGGAGTGATGATAGCGGTGGTGTTATAGGTAAAGGGGTTAAGAGAGAGAGAGAGAGGTAAAGAGACATGGGTGATACTATTGGAGTGATGATAGCGGTGGTGTTATAGGTAAAGGAGTTAAGAGAGAGAGAGAGAGACATGGGTGATACTATTGGAGTGATGATAGCGGTGGTGTTATAGGTAAAGGGGTTAAGAGAGAGAGAGAGAGAGGTAAAGAGAGACATGGGTGATACTATTGGAGTGATGATAGCGGTGGTGTTATAGGTAAAGGGGTTAAGAGAGAGAGAGAGAGGTAAAGAGAGACATGGGTGATACTATTGGAGTGATGATAGCGGTAGTGTTATAGGTAAAGGGGTTAAGAGAGAGAGAGAGAGAGGTAAAGAGAGACATGGGTGGTACTATTGGAGTGATGATAGAGGTGGTGTTATAGGTAGAGGGGTTAAGGGAGAGAGAGAGAGAGGTAAAGAGAGACATGGGTGATACTATTGGAGTGATGATAGCGGTGGTGTTATAGGTAAAGGGGTTAAGAGAGAGAGAGAGGTAAAGAGAGACATGGATGATACTATTGGAGTGATGATAGCGGTGGTGTTATAGGTAAAGGGGTTAAGAGAGAGAGAGAGAGAGAGAGGTAAAGAGAGACATGGGTGGTACTATTGGAGTGATGATAGCGGTGGTGTTATAGGTAAAGGGGTTAAGAGAGAGAGAGAGAGACATGGGTGGTACTATTGGAGTGATGATAGCGGTGGTGTTATAGGTAAAGGGGTTAAGAGAGAGAGAGAGAGAGAGAGACATGGGTGGTACTATTGGAGTGATGATAGCGGTGGTGTTATAGGTAAAGGGGTTAAGAGAGAGAGAGAGACATGGGTGATACTATTGGAGTGATGATAGCGGTGGTGTTATAGGTAAAGGGGTTAAGAGAGAGAGAGAGAGAGGTAAAGAGAGACATGGGTGATACTATTGGAGTGATGATAGCGGTGGTGTTATAGGTAAAGGTGTTAAGAGAGAGAGAGAGAAAGGTAAAGAGAGACATGGGTGGTACTATTGGAGTGATGATAGCGGTGGTGTTATAGGTAAAGGGGTTAAGAGAGAGAGAGAGAGGTAAAGAGAGACATGGGTGGTACTTTTGGAGTGATGATAGCGGTGGTGTTATAGGTAAAGGGGTTAAGAGAGAGAGAGAGAGATAGGTAAAGAGAGACATGGGTGATACTATTGGAGTGATGATAGCGGTGGTGTTATAGGTAAAGGGGTTAAGAGAGAGAGAGAGAGGTAAAGAGAGACATGGGTGATACTATTGGAGTGATGATAGCGGTGGTGTTATAGGTAAAGGAGTTAAGAGAGAGAGAGAGAGAGAGAGAGAGAGAGACATGGGTGATACTATTGGAGGGATGATAGCAGTGGTGTTATAGGTAAAGAGGTTAAGAGAGAGAGAGAGAGGTAAAGAGAGACATGGGTGATACTATTGGAGTGATGATAGCGGTGGTGTTATAGGTAAAGGAGTTAAGAGAGAGAGAGAGAGAGAGAGACATGGGTGATACTATTGGAGTGATGATAGCGGTGGTGTTATAGGTAAAGGGGTTAAGAGAGAGAGAGAGAGGTAAATAGAGACATGGGTGATACTATTGGAGTGATGATAGCGGTAGTGTTATAGGTAAAGGGGTTAAGAGAGAGAGAGAGAGAGGTAAAGAGAGACATGGGTGGTACTATTGGAGTGATGGTAGCGGTGGTGTTATAGGTAAAGGGGTTAAGGGAGAGAGAGAGAGAGGTAAAGAGAGACATGGGTGATACTATTGGAGTGATGATAGCGGTGGTGTTATAGGTAAAGGGGTTAAGGGAGAGAGAGAGAGAGGTAAAGAGACATGGGTGATACTATTGGAGTGATGATAGCGGTGGTGTTATAGGTAAAGGGGTTAAGAGAGAGAGAGAGAGAGAGAGAGAGAGGTAAAGAGAGACATGGGTGGTACTATTGGAGTGATGATAGCGGTGGTGTTATAGGTAAAGGGGTTAAGAGAGAGAGAGAGAGACATGGGTGGTTCTATTGGAGTGATGATAGCGGTGGTGTTATAGGTAAAGGGGTTAAGAGAGAGAGAGAGACATGGGTGATACTATTGGAGTGATGATAGCGGTGGTGTTATAGGTAAAGGGGTTAAGAGAGAGAGAGAGAGAGGTAAAGAGAGACATGGGTGGTACTATTGGAGTGATGATAGCGGTGGTGTTATAGGTAAAGGGGTTAAGAGAGAGAGAGAGAAAGGTAAAGAGAGACATGGGTGGTACTATTGGAGTGATGATAGCGATGGTGTTATAGGTAAAGGGGTTAAGAGAGAGAGAGAGAGGTAAAGAGAGACATGGGTGGTACTTTTGGAGTGATGATAGCGGTGGTGTTATAGGTAAAGGGGTTAAGAGAGAGAGAGAGAGACATGGGTGATACTATTGGAGTGATGATAGCGGTGGTGTTATAGGTAAAGGGGTTAAGAGAGAGAGAGAGGTAAAGAGAGACATGGGTGGTACTATTGGAGTGATGATAGCGGTGGTGTTATAGGTAAAGGGGTTAAGAGATAGAGAGAGAGGTAAGGAGAGACATGGGTGGTACTATTGAAGTGATGATAGCGGTGGTGTTATAGGTAAAGGGGTAAAGAGAGAGACATGGGTGATACTATTGGAGTGATGATAGCGGTGGTGTTATAGGTAAAGGGGTTAAGAGAGAGAGAGAGAGGTAAAGAGAGACATGGGTGATACTATTGGAGTGATGGTAGCGGTGGTGTTATAGGTAAAGGAGTTAAGAGAGAGAGAGAGAGACATGGGTGATACTATTGGAGTGATGATAGCGGTGGTGTTATAGGTAAAGGGGTTAAGAGAGAGAGAGAGGTAAAGAGAGACATGGGTGATACTATTGGAGTGATGATAGCGGTGGTGTTATAGGTAAAGGGGTTAAGAGAGAGAGAGAGAGGTAAATAGAGACATGGGTGATACTATTGGAGTGATGATAGCGCTGGTGTTATAGGTAAAGGAGTTAAGAGAGAGAGAGAGAGAGAGAGGTAAAGAGAGACATGGGTGATGCTATTGGAGTGATGATAGCGGTGGTGTTATAGGTAAAGGAGTTAAGAGAGAGAGAGGTAAAGAGAGACATGGGTGATACTATTGGAGTGATGATAGCGCTGGTGTTATAGGTAAAGGAGTTAAGAGAGAGAGAGAGAGAGAGAGGTAAAGAGAGACATGGGTGATACTATTGGAGTGATGATAGCGGTGGTGTTATAGGTAAAGGAGTTAAGAGAGAGAGAGAGAGAGAGAGGTAAAGAGAGACATGGGTGATACTATTGGAGTGATGATAGCGGTGGTGTTATAGGTAAAGGAGTTAAGAGAGAGAGAGAGAGAGGTAAAGAGAGACATGGGTGATACTATTGGAGTGATGATAGCGGTGGTGTTATAGGTAAAGGGGTTAAGAGAGAGAGAGAGAGAGGTAAGAGAGACATGGGTGATACTATTGGAGTGATGATAGCGCTGGTGTTATAGGTAAAGGAGTTAAGAGAGAGAGAGAGGTAAAGAGAGACATGGGTGATACTATGGGTTAGAGAGAGAGAGAGAGAGAGGAGGTAAAGAGACATGGGTGATACTATTGAGTGATGATAGCGGTGGTGTTATAGGTAAAGGGGTTAAGTTAAGAGAGAGAGAGAGGTAAAGAGAGACATGGGTGATACTATTGGAGTGATGATAGCGGTGGTGTTATAGATAAAGGGGTTAAGAGAGAGAGAGGTAGAGAGACATGGGTGATAATATTGGAGTGATGATAGCAGTGGTGTTATAGGTAAAGGGGTTAAGAGAGAGAGAGAGAGAGAGAGAGAGACATGGGTGATACTATTGGAGTGATGATAGCGGTGGTGTTATAGGTAAAGGGGTTAAGAGAGAGAGAGAGAGAGGTAAAGAGAGACATGGGTGATACTATTGGAGTGATGATAGCGGTGGTGTTATAGGTAAAGGGGTTAAGAGAGAGAGAGAGGTAAAGAGAGACATGGGTGGTACTATTGGAGTGATGATAGCGGTGGTGTTATAGGTAAAGGGGTTAAGAGAGAGAGAGAGAGGTAAAGAGAGACATGGGTGATACTATTGGAGTGATGATAGCGGTGGTGTTATAGGTAAAGGGGTTAAGAGAGAGAGAGAGAGAGGTAAAGAGAGACATGGGTGATACTATTGGAGTGATGATAGCGGTGGTGTTATAGGTAAAGGGGTTAAGAGAGAGAGAGAGACATGGGTGATACTATTGGAGTGATGATACCGGTGGTGTTATAGGTAAAGGGGTTAAGAGAGAGAGAGAGAGACATGGGTGATACTATTGGAGTGATGATAGCGGTGGTGTTATAGGTAAAGGGGTTAAGAGAGAGAGAGACATGGGTGATACTATTGGAGTGATGATAGCGGTGGTGTTATAGGTAAAGGGGTTAAGAGAGAGAGAGAGAGAGGTAAAGAGAGACATGGGTGATACTATTGGAGTGATGATAGCGGTGGTATTATAGGTAAAAGGGTTAAGAGAGAGAGAGAGAGAGGTAAGGAGAGACATGGGTGATACTATTGGAGTGATGATAGCGGTGGTGTTATAGGTAAAGGGGTTAAGGGAGAGAGAGAGAGAGACATGGGTGATACTATTGGAGTGATGATAGCGGTGGTGTTATAGGTAAAGGGGTTAAGAGAGAGAGAGAGAGGTAAAGAGAGACATGGGTGATACTATTGGAGTGATGATAGCGGTAGTGTTATAGGTAAAGGGGTTAAGAGAGAGAGGTAAAGAGAGACATGGGTGGTACTATTGGAGTGATGATAGAGGTGGTGTTATAGGTAAAGGGGTTAAGGGAGATAGAGAGAGAGGTAAAGAGAGACATGGGTGATACTATTGGAGTGATGATAGCGGTGGTGTTATAGGTAAAGGGGTTAAGAGAGAGAGAGAGAGAGAGGTAAAGAGAGACATGGGTGGTACTATTGGAGTGATGATAGCGGTGGTGTTATAGGTAAAGGGGTTAAGAGAGAGAGACATGGGTGGTACTATTGGAGTGATGATAGCGGTGGTGTTATAGGTAAAGGGGTTAAGAGAGAGAGAGAGAGAGACATGGGTGGTACTATTGGAGTGATGATAGCGGTGGTGTTATAGGTAAAGGGGTTAAGAGAGAGAGAGAGACATGGGTGATACTATTGGAGTGATGATAGCGGTGGTGTTATAGGTAAAGGGGTTAAGAGAGAGAGAGAGAGAGGTAAAGAGTGACATGGGTGATACTATTGGAGTGATGATAGCGGTGGTGTTATAGGTAAAGGTGTTAAGAGAGAGAGAGAGAAAGGTAAAGAGAGACATGGGTGGTACTATTGGAGTGATGATAGCGGTGGTGTTATAGGTAAAGGGGTTAAGAGAGAGAGAGAGAGGTAAAGAGAGACATGGGTGGTACTATTGGAGTGATGATAGCGGTGGTGTTATAGGTAAAGGGGTTAAGAGAGAGAGAGAGACATGGGTGATACTATTGGAGTGATGATAGCGGTGGTGTTATAGGTAAAGGGGTTAAGAGAGAGAGAGAGAGAGGTAAAGAGAGACATGGGTGATACTATTGGAGTGATGATAGCGGTGGTGTTATAGGTAAAGGGGTTAAGAGAGAGAGAGAGAGAGGTAAAGAGAGACATGGGTGATACTATTGGAGTGATGATAGCGGTGGTGTTATAGGTAAAGGAGTTAAGAGAGAGAGAGAGAGACATGGGTGATACTATTGGAGTGATGATAGCGGTGGTGTTATAGGTAAAGAGGTTAAGAGAGAGAGAGAGAGGTAAAGAGAGACATGGGTGATACTATTGGAGTGATGATAGCGGTGGTGTTATAGGTAAAGGAGTTAAGAGAGAGAGAGAGAGAGACATGGGTGATACTATTGGAGTGATGATAGCGGTAGTGTTATAGGTAAAGGGGTTAAGAGAGAGAGAGAGAGAGGTAAAGAGAGACATGGGTGGTACTATTGGAGTGATGGTAGCGGTGGTGTTATAGGTAAAGGGGTTAAGGGAGAGAGAGAGAGAGGTAAAGAGAGACATGGGTGGTACTATTGGAGTGATGATAGCGGTGGTGTTATAGGTAAAGGGGTTAAGGGAGAGAGAGAGAGAGGTAAAGAGACATGGGTGATACTATTGGAGTGATGATAGCGGTGGTGTTATAGGTAAAGGGGTTAAGAGAGAGAGAGAGAGAGAGGTAAAGAGAGACATGGGTGGTACTATTGGAGTGATGATAGCGGTGGTGTTATAGGTAAAGGGGTTAAGAGAGAGAGAGAGACATGGGTGGTTCTATCGGAGTGATGATAGCGGTGGTGTTATAGGTAAAGGGGTTAAGAGAGAGAGAGAGACATGGGTGATACTATTGGAGTGATGATAGCGGTGGTGTTATAGGTAAAGGGGTTAAGAGAGAGAGAGGTAAAGAGAGACATGGGTGGTACTATTGGAGTGATGATAGCGGTGGTGTTATAGGTAAAGGGGTTAAGAGAGAGAGAGAGAAAGGTAAAGAGAGACATGGGTGGTACTATTGGAGTGATGATAGCGATGGTGTTATAGGTAAAGGGGTTAAGAGAGAGAGAGAGAGGTAAAGAGAGACATGGGTGGTACTTTTGGAGTGATGATAGCGGTGGTGTTATAGGTAAAGGGGTTAAGAGAGAGAGAGAGAGACATGGGTGATACTATTGGAGTGATGATAGCGGTGGTGTTATAGGTAAAGGGGTTAACTGAGAGAGAGAGGTAAAGAGAGACATGGGTGGTACTATTGGAGTGATGATAGCGGTGGTGTTATAGGTAAAGGGGTTAAGAGATAGAGAGAGAGGTAAAGAGAGACATGGGTGGTACTATTGAAGTGATGATAGCGGTGGTGTTATAGGTAAAGGGGTTAAGAGAGAGACATGGGTGATACTATTGGAGTGATGATAGCGGTGGTGTTATAGGTAAAGGGGTTAAGAGAGAGAGAGAGAGGTAAAGAGAGACATGGGTGATACTATTGGAGTGATGGTAGCGGTGGTGTTATAGGTAAAGGAGTTAAGAGAGAGAGAGAGAGACATGGGTGATACTATTGGAGTGATGATAGCGGTGGTGTTATAGGTAAAGGGGTTAAGAGAGAGAGAGAGAGAGGTAAAGAGAGACATGGGTGATAATATTGGAGTGATGATAGCGGTGGTGTTATAGGTAAAGGGGTTAAGAGAGAGAGAGAGAGAGAGAGAGAGGTAAAGAGAGACATGGGTGATACTATTGGAGTGATGATAGCGGTGGTGTTATAGGTAAAGGGGTTAAGAGAGAGAGAGAGAGAGAGGTAAAGAGAGACATGGGTGATACTATTGGAGTGATGATAGCGGTGGTGTTATAGGTAAAGGGGTTAAGAGAGAGAGAGAGAGAGAGACATGGGTGATACTATTGGAGTGATGATAGCGCTGGTGTTATAGGTAAAGGAGTTAAGAGAGAGAGAGAGAGAGGTAAAGAGAGACATGGGTGATACTATTGGAGTGATGATAGCGGTGGTGTTATAGGTAAAGGGGTTAAGAGAGAGAGAGAGAGAGAGAGGTAAAGAGAGACATGGGTGATACTATTGGAGTGATGATAGCGCTGGTGTTATAGGTAAAGGGGTTAAGAGAGAGAGAGAGAGGTAAAGAGAGACATGGGTGATACTATTGGAGTGATGATAGCGGTGGTGTTATAGGTAAAGGAGTTAAGAGAGAGAGAGAGAGAGGTAAAGAGAGACATGGGTGATACTATTGGAGTGATGATAGCGCTGGTGTTATAGGTAAAGGAGTTAAGAGAGAGAGAGAGAGAGAGAGAGAGAGAGGTAAAGAGAGACATGGGTGATACTATTGGAGTGATGATAGCGGTGGTGTTATAGGTAAAGGAGTTAAGAGAGAGAGAGAGAGAGAGGTAAAGAGAGACATGGGTGATACTATTGGAGTGATGATAGCGGTGGTGTTATAGGTAAAGGAGTTAAGAGAGAGAGAGAGAGAGGTAAAGAGAGACATGGGTGATACTATTGGAGTGATGATAGCGGTGGTGTTATAGGTAAAGGGGTTAAGAGAGAGAGGTAAAGAGAGACATGGGTGATACTATTGGAGTGATGATAGCGGTGGTGTTATAGGTAAAGGGGTTAAGAGAGAGAGAGAGGTAAAGAGAGACATGGGTGATACTATTGGAGTGATGATAGCGGTGGTGTTATAGGTAAAGGGGTTAAGAGAGAGAGAGAGAGAGGTAAAGAGAGACATGGGTGATACTATTGGAGTGATGATAGCGCTGGTGTTATAGGTAAAGGGGTTAAGAGAGAGAGAGAGAGACATGGGTGATACTATTGGAGTGATGATAGCGGTGGTGTTATAGGTAAAGGGGTTAAGAGAGAGAGAGAGAGAGAGGTAAAGAGAGACATGGGTGATACTATTGGAGTGATGATAGCGGTGGTGTTATAGGTAAAGGGGTTAAGAGAGAGAGAGAGAGGTAAAGAGAGACATGGGTGATACTATTGGAGTGATGATAGCGGTGGTGTTATAGGTAAAGGGGTTAAGAGAGAGAGAGAGGTAAAGAGACATGGGTGATACTATTGGAGTGATGATAGCGGTGGTGTTATAGGTAAAGGGGTTTAAGAGAGAGAAATAGAGAGAGAGAGAGGTAGAGAGAGCCATGGGTGATACTATTGGAGTGATGATAGTGGTGTTGTCACAGGTAAAGGTGTTAAGACAGAGAGAGAGACATGGGTGATACTATTGGAGTGATGATTAGCGGTGGTGTTATAGGTACGGGGTTAAGAGAGAGAGAGAGAGAGAGGTAAAGAGAGACATGGGTGATACTATTGGAGTGATGATAGCGCTGGTGTTATAGGTAAAGGGGTTAAGAGAGAGAGACATGGGTGATACTATTGGAGTGATGATAGCGGTGGTGTTATAGGTAAAGGGGTTAAGAGAGAGAGAGAGGTAAAGAGAGACATGGGTGATACTATTGGAGTGATGATAGCGGTGGTGTTATAGGTAAAGGGGTTAAGAGAGAGAGAGAGAGAGGTAAAGAGAGACATGGGTGATACTATTGGAGTGATGATAGCGGTGGTAGTATAGGTAAAGGGGTTAAGAGAGAGAGAGAGTAGGTTATAGAGACATGGGGGTACTATTGGAGTTTGATAGCGGTGGTATTATAGGTAAAGGGTTAAGAGATAGAGAGAGAGTAAAGAGAGACATGTGGTGATACTATTGGAGTGATGTAGCGTGGTGTTATAGGAAAGGGGTTAAGAGAGAGACATGGGTGATACTATTGGAGTGGATGATAGCGGTGGTGTTATAGGTAAAGGGGTTAAGAGAGAGAGAGAGATAGGTAATATACTACTATTGGAGTGATGATAGCGGTGGTGTTATAGGTAAAGGGGTTATAGAGAGAGAGAGAGAGGAGGTAAGAGAGAGACATGGGTGATACTATTGGAGTGATGATAGCGGTGGTGTTTATAGGTAAAGGGGTTAAGAGAGAGAGAGAGAGAGGTAAAGAGAGACATGGGTGATACTATTGGAGTGATGATAGCGGTGGTGTTATAGGTAAAGGGGTTAAGAGCTTAAGAGAGAGAGAGAGAGGTTAAAGAGAGACATGGGTGATACTATTGGAGTGATGATAGCGGTGGTGTTATAGGTACAAGGGGTTAAGAGAGAGAGAGAGAGGAGGTAAAAAGAGAGACATGGGTGATACTATTGGAGTGATGATAGCGGTGGTGTTTATAGGTAAAGAGAGAGTGTTAAGTGATAGAGAGAGAGGTAGAGAGACATGGGTGATACTATTGGAGTGATGATAGCGGTGGTGTATAGGTTAAAGGGGTTTAAAAGAGAGAGAGAGAGAGGACATGGGT